>JARBWK010000004.1:133647185-133911057 GCA_030556195.1 Anolis apletophallus | reverse complement strand
ATACAAGAAAGGAGATTCCACCTGAACATTAGGAAGAACTTCCTGTGAAAGCTGTTCAGCAGTGGAACTCTCTGCTGCGGAGTGTGGTGGAGGCTCCTTCTTTGGAGGCTTTTAAACAGAGGCCGGATGGCCATCTGTTGGGGGTGCTTGGAGATACAAGAAAGGAGATTCCACCTGAACATTAGGAAGAACTTCCTAACTGTGAGAGCTGTTCAGCAGTGGAACTCTCTGCTGCGGAGTGTGGTGGAGGCTCCTTCTTTGGAGGCTTTTAAACAGAGGCCGGATGGCCATCTGTTGGGGGTGCTTGGAATGCGATTTTCCTGCTTCTTGGCAGGGGGTTGGACTGGATGTCCAATCAGAAGGTCTCTTCCAACTCTTGTTATGTGTTCCTTTTCCCTTGCCCAGTGACTGAGAGTGACCTCCTCCCTCAGGGCCCTTCCACACATCCCAGAATATCAAGGCAGGACATGCCACAATATCTGCTTTGAACTGAATCATCTGACTGAGTCCACACTGCTATATATCCCAGTTCAATGCAATTAATGTGGGTGTGGAAGGGGCCTCAGCCCTGTGATAGTAGGAGAAGAGCTGGGTCCGGAAGCTCTGAGCGTTACGCACTTTCCGCAAAAGGCGGTTGTGAATAAGGGAAGGGGAGAGCGGGAATAGACTTCGTAGCTGCCAAGCGCGCTGGGCTCCTTCTTCCTAGATTTGACTTCTCTGCCAGGAGGAGGGGGGGGGGGGGAGGGAGAGGAGGGCGCGCGCGCTATTCCGTTGCCCGGGAAACCTGCGCGCGCCCGCCCCCCTCCCCTCTCTCCTGTCACGGAGGAGGCCCCGGCTTCCTCCATCCGGGCAGTCAGCTGATTGCCAGGAAGCCCCGCGCGAGGAAGGAGGGAGGGAGGGAAAGGGGGCGTGGCTAAGTGTCGGTCGCGAGAGGGCCACGCTGGGAGGAGTTGCCTCAAGTTGGTGCGCCTCGAGGCCTTGTCGCCCTCCCTCCTTCCTTCCTTCCTTCCTTGGAGGCAGGCGCGGGGCCTAAAAGAGTTGTGAGGGGAGAGTTGTGAGGGGAGAGAGAGGCGTGCCCTCCCTCCCTCCTTTCCCTTCCCCTTCCCCTCCCCTCGCTCTCCGGCTCCGCTGGGTTTCTAGGGACTTTCCAGAGGCGCTTCCTGGCCCGCCCCGTTTCCGCCCGCGGCTCCTTCCGAAGCCAGGGCAAGGCAAGGCAAGGCAAGGCGGGCACTCGTTCTCCTGGCCTTCCGCGCCATGGACTGCGAGGGGTACCGCTCGGTGAGTCTGAGGGGCCTGAGGAGGGGGGAGGGGGGGACTTTGATTGGCTGGAGAGCAAAGGGCTTGGGAGGCCCGGATGTGCCCATGGCTCGCGCTGCTCCCGCGTGCCCCCTCCCCCGCCCCCCTGTTGCCCTTTCCTGCTGTGAGCGCCTTCTCCTTCCCTCTCAGGGCAAAATCCTTCCAAAGCAGGCCTGGGCCAACTTGGGCCTTTCAGGTGTTTTGGACTTCAACTCCCACAATTCCTCACAGCCTCAGGCCCCTTCCAAAGGACGTTCAGGTGTTTTGGACTTCAACTCCCACAATTCCTCACAGCCTGAGGCCCCTTCCAAAGGTATTTCAGGCCTCAGGCCCCTTCCAAAGGCCTTTCAGGTGTTTTGGACTTCAACTCCCACAATTCCTCACAGCCTCAGGCCCCTTCCAAAGGTATTTCAGGCCTCAGGCCCCTTCCAAAGGCCTTTCAGGTGTTTTGGACTTCAACTCCCACAATTCCTCACAGCCTCAGGCCCCTTCCAAAGGCTTTTCAGGCCTCGGGTCCCTTCCAAAGGCCTTTTAGGTGTTTTGGACTTCAACTCCCACAATTCCTCACAGCCTCAGGCCCCTTCCAAAGGCTTTTCAGGCCTCAGACCCCTTCCAAAGGCCTTTCAGGTGTTTCGGACTTCAACTCCCACAATTCCTCACAGCCTCAGGCCCCTTCCAAAGGTATTTCAGGCCTCAGGCCCCTTCCAAAGGCCTTTCATGTGTGTTGGACTACAACTACCACAATTCCTCACAGCCTGAGGCCCCTTCCAAAGGTATTTCAGGCCTCAGGCCCCTTCCAAAGGCCTTTCAGGTGTTTTGGACTTCAACTCCCACACCCTCACAGCCTCAGGCCCCTTCCAAAGGCTTTTCAGGCCTCAGGCCCCTTCCAAAGGCCTTTCAGGTGTTTTGGACTTCCACTCCCACAATTCCTCACAGCCTGAGGCCCCTTCCAAAGGTATTTCAGGCCTCAGGCCCTTCCAAAGGCCTTGCAGGTGTTTTGGACTTCAGCTCCCACAATTCCTCACAGCCTCAGGCCCCTTCCAAAGGCTTTTCAGGCCTCAGGCCCCTTCCAAAGGCCTTTCAGGTGTTTTGGACTTCAACTCCCACAATTCCTCACAGCCTGAGGCCCCTTCCAAAGGTATTTCAGGCCTCAGGCCCCTTCCAAAGGCCTTTCAGGTGTTTTGGACTTCAACTCCCACAATTCCTCACAGCCTCAGGCCCCTTCCAAAGGTATTTCAGGCCTCAGGCCCCATCCAAAGGCGTGTCAGGTGTTTTGGACTGCAACTCCCACAATTCTCACAGCCTCAGGCCCCTTCCTTGGAAGGGGCCTGAGGCTGTGAGGAATTGTGGGAGTTGAAGTCCAAAACACCTGAAAGGCCCAAGTTGGCCCAGGCCTGTTCCAAAGTTTGAAACAAGTACCTGCCTCTTACAACATTGTGTGGCCTCAAAGCAAGCCCCAGACTCTGCCCTGGCACATTCACTTGCCAAACATGGGGTAGGAACATGCTTCAGGAGGAATAAAGCTCTATACGGTTCTGGCCCAACTTACTTGTCCGAACGCATCAGCCGCTACATCCCACCCCGTAATCTAAGATCATCCGGGGAGGCCCTGCTCTCACTCCCGTCTACTTCTCAAATGTGGATGGTGGGGGTGAGGGATAGGGCCTTCTCGGTGGTGGCTCCCCGCCTGTGGAATGCGCTCCCTATCGATGTACGATCCACCTCATCCCTCCTGGCATTCAGGAAAAAAGAAAAATCCTGGCTGTGGGACCAGGCGTTTGCACACCAGCACAAGGCAGCACTTTAGATGGGATTTTAACGGAAAGTGGATGATTAGGGCCAATGCTTTTATGGCCAGAACATTGTTTTAATCTGGAATGAATGCGTATGATGTTTGGATGGTTGTATTTTGATGTATTTTAATTGTATTTTTGGTTGTTGAGGGCTTCTGGGGTTTTGTATTGTTGCTGTGTTGGCATCGATTGCGCCTTACTGTACGCCGCTCTGAGTCCCCCCTCGGGGGTTGAGAAGAGCGGGGTAAAATCCTTCAATAAATAAATAAATAAATAAATAAATAAATAAACTTAATTCCAAAACAGTCCAAACTTGCTTGCACATGCTGCCTAACTGACCAAGGAGAAGGAGCCATGTGCTTATAATATAATATATTGTATCTATATATATAAAAATCGAATGGTCGTGCAACTCGGTATATAGACAGCAAAACTATAACCCCCATAACCACCAAACACCCCAAACACATTCAAGCATACCACGGGGTATGTCTAGGGCACAAAAACCCGGCCTACATACCAGCCTACCCCCAAGTATACATATAATATTGACAATATTGTAATGCAATACAATTAATAGTACTAATAATATAATTATATATTTTATATTACATGTAATGTTACTAATAATATCACACTATAATGTTATACGGAAGTCCTCTACCAGCCCGCACCACAGGAAGAACACCATAATCCCCACGTCAGCATAGGTGAATCTGTGCTTAAGTCCGTCCGTCCAGCTTCCTACCTGGGAAGCATAATCTCTTCAGACGGCAAGATTGATAAAGAGATAGATCACAGATTAGAAAGGCATATAGTGTTTTCGGAAGGCTTCACAAAAGAGTCTGGAGTAACAAAGCACAAAAATCAGTGTGTACAAAGCTATCTTGCTGTTTATTCTCCTCTATGGGTCTGAAACATGGGTCACCTATCGCCAACACCTACGACTCCTCGAACACTTTCATCAGCGCTGCCTTCGCACAATCCTAAATATACACTGGACCGACTATGTGACGAATGTTGCTGTCCTTGAGCAAGCAGGGATCACCAGCATTGAGGCCATACTATTGAGAACACAGCTGCGCTGGGCAGGGCACATCTCTAGGCTGGAGGACCACCGCCTCCCAAAGATACTACTCTATGGTGAACTTGCCACGGGTCAGCGCAAGAGAGGCGCCCCAAAAAGAGATATAAGGACTCCCTGAAACAACATCTCAGACTCGGCCAGATTCATCACCAACAATGGTCCACCCTGGCCTCACTTCGGGAGGCATGGAGATGCACTATCCACAATGCTGCAGCCTCTTTCGAGAAATCACGTCGAATGAGTCTCAAAGAGAAACGACAATGCAGAAAGAACCGCAACTTGGAAACGACATCACCCAAGGAGACTTTCTGCTGTGCTTTCCGCAACCGAACTTGCCTATCTCAGATTGGCCTTTTTAGTCATCAATGCGCTTGTAGAAAGTGTGGGATGAGTCCTTCCTAAGAATCTTGGTTCGCGAAGTAATGCCGAGAGAGATAATAATAATATAATTATATATTTTATATTACATGTAATATTACTAATAATATACAGTATAATATTACAGTACAATGTAATATATAATATTAATATTCTGCAATGGCAATAATATATTATAATTATATATTTTATATTACATGTAATATTACTAATAATATCACAGTATAATGTTATAGTACAATGTAATATATAATAATAATATTCTGCAATGGCAATAATATATTATAATTATATATTTTATATTACATGTAATATTACTAATAATATCACAGTATAATGTCACAGTACAATGTAATATATAATATTAATATTCTGCAATGGCAATAATATATTATAATTATATATTTTATATTATATGTAATATTACTAATAATATTACAGTATAATGTTATAGTACAATGTAATATATAATAATATTTTGCAATGGCAATAATATAATATATTGTATTTACATTTTACTTGAGTCCCCTTCGAGGTGAGAAGGGCAGCATATAAATGTCGTAAATAAATAAATGGAAGGGCAGGGGTGTCCTGCCCATGTCGGGTCCCGTCAACCTTAGGGTTGCCTTCGTTGTCGATTCCATGGATGGAAAATCAGTGGATACAGGGGCCCAGCTATAATAGTTCAACATCAGGCATGGACCAACTTCGGCTCTCCCTCCAGGTATTTTGGATTTCAACTCCCACTGTTAGGAATTGTGAGAGTTGAAGTTCAAAACATCTGGAGGGAGAGCTGAAGTTGGCCCATGCCTGCTCTAAAAAGTGGTGAGTGCTCCTTAGGCTCCTTCCACACAGCTGTATAAAATCCCACATCTGCTTTGAATTGGGTTATATGGCAGTCAGGCATGTAGCCCGGGGGTGGGGGGTGGGGTTGAGGGGCTTCAGCCCCCCCCCCGAAAGTCTCAGTGGTCCGCGAGAAGGTCTTACTGGTACATTATTTAAACTGTTATGTGTATTCATATCATGATCTGATCACTATGCTCAATATATCCCATATGGATGGGGATATTGGGATAATGATACAAAAGATTTACTAGGGTAGACCCACTCTCACTTAGACTCAGCCCACCCCCCCGATTCAACCCCCCCCCCCCTAAATCAAAATCCTGGCTACGGCCCTGATGGCAGTGTGGGTTCAGGCCCCTTCCACACAGCCATATAACCCAGAATATGACGAGTATGGAAATATGAAGTAGTTAAAGATAATCTTGGAATCGATGTAAGACCTCATGTTTTATGGTGTGTTGTGATGTTACAGTTTTGTAGTTTTAATGGTTTCGATCTATTTCTATATGTGGTTGATTTGATATGTGATGTTTTATACATGTAAGCCCCTGGTGGTGCAGTGGGTTAAACTGTTGGGCTGCTGAACTTGCTGACTGAAAGATTAGTGGTTCAAACCCAGGGATTGGGGTGAGGTCCCGCTGTTAGCCCTGCTTCTGCCAACCTAGCAGTTCGGAAACGTGCAAATGTGAGTAGATCAGTAGGTACCGCTGCAGCAGGAAGGTAATGGTGCTCCATGGAGTCATGCCAGCCACATGACCTATGGGCAATGCCAGCTCATCAGCTTAGAAATGGAGATGAGCACCACCTTCCAGAGTCGGACACAACTAGACTGAATGACGAGGGGAAACTTTTACCTTTTTAATATGTGGTTGATTTGATATGTAATGTTTTATACCCGTAAAGCATTGAATTTTGCCAAGAATCGTTGTGAACCGCATGAACCAAGAATCATGTTGTGAGGCTCCCCAGGGGTGACAAAAGCAGTATATAAATACAATAAATAAATAATATCAAGACAGAATAACCCACAATAACTGCTTTGAACTGGAATGTCTTGAGTCCATACTGTCATATAACCCAGTTAAAATCAGATAACATGGGATTTTATACATATGTGTTAAAGGAGCCTTGGGGCCCTTCCACACAGCCATATAACCCAGAATATCTGCTTTGAACTGGAATATCTGAATCCATCCTGCCATATATCTCAGTTCAAAGTGGATAATGTGGGGTTTTATTCTGCTGTGTGGGAGGGGCCTCCGATAACCCAGTTCAAAGCAGATTTTGTGGATTATTTTTATAGTTGTGTGGAAGGGCCCTTCGTTCTTATCCAGTTTGCGTCCGCAGATGTTATCAAATGGCAATCCCATCACTCTTGATTACACTATGTAACACAATTTTTGTTTCTGAGCTATAAAAGTCATTTCCTAATTGGTGCTATCATAAAAACATAGGAAAAGTTTATGAAACTGAAGTTTTTTTGTGGGACACCATGCTATAGCACATATAGCATATTTCACCCGATTCAACGTAGTTTGTGGCAGCAATGACACTTTCAGACCAAGAACAGAACATTTTTCAAATTTTGTTGCCTGCAGACTGAGAATAATGGGAATTGCAACACAAAAGCACTTGTGGCTCTGAGGTCAGGGAAAGGTTAGAGGACATTTCAAAGTCAGACATCCTATCGACAAGCCTTGGATCGAAATCCGAAGCCCATTATCCTGACTTAACATAATCAATTGCAGCCTTCTAGGTGTTCCTGTATCAAACACCAATCAGCTGTACCTGTACTCTCCAGATGCTGGAGTTGTAGTCTAGCATCTGGAGGGCCATGTAAAAGACATGGTGGGTATATTCGGCCCATGAGTCTTGAATGTGACACATAGTAGGCCTTTCCAAGAGTATCAAAGATGGCGGCTTGTTGGGCCTTCCCTGCTCTTGGCTTGCCCCAGTCCAATTGGCAGGTGAATTGAGGCCACATCAAGCTCACTGCTTGGAGGGCAAGTAATTCTTAGGCTCTGTAGTGAGTCATTGGGTCGGTTAGGTAAAAGTACCAAAAAAGAGGTCTGCTCTTCCTGCCCCATTTACTTTGAGATCAGCTGTGCTACATATGGGGAGGGCAAAAGCCTCAGCAGAAAGACACTACTTCCCTGTTCTTATTTATCACACACAAATGATGTATGACTAGCACTTAAATGCCAGTTTCAGCATGGAAGGTTGGGGGTACTATTTCATCTTTCACCAGACTTTGGAGGGGCACATTGCCCAGTGGTTTTTATTCCCCCTGCCCATTCTGGGCCATTTTAGCTGGGTTGCTGTGTGGAGAGCAGAGGGCACGGGTATGATGACAGAAGGAGAAACAGAGGCATGCCTCCTTCCATGCCCGTCTTGCTGCGAGTGGGCCTCCCGTTTCTCCTTTTAGCTGTGGCCTTGCAGCGGAGGAGGAGGCTGCAGAGGGAAAGACAAGGCCGGGCGGCGGAAGAATGGAGCCTGCCGCTGCTTGGCTCGAATATAAGCCGAGGGGGGATTTTTCAGCCCCTAAAAAGGGCTGAAAAACTCAGCTTATATTCGAGTATATACGGTATACAGAGCAGCTCCTCATTAACACAGGGAAATGAGCAGCAGGTATTAAATTTCCCCTCTTTGCTTATGTGAGACTATTGTTTGCACCTAGTATCTACTAGTAGAGGTTTCTTTCTAGCTTATGTTCATTGCTTTAAATCAGTGGTTCCCAACCTGTGGTTTGTGGACAACCAGTGGTCCGCAAGAACTAAAATATGGTCCGTGGCATCACAGTTACGACACCATTGCAATGAGAGTGTCTGGTCTCGCAAAACCCTCTTATAGTGCTGAGGCTTATTCAGTATGGAATTTTTGCAGATTGTGACTACTGGATGGCACATGTTCTGTATGAGAAATTAGAGCTGATGTGGTCTATCCAATGCAGTTTTCTGAATCAACACCCCAAATAAACAAACCGGATCTTAAGTTGACCAACAACTGATTCGTAACCTTTTTGGTACTAATGTTGGAGAATGGTTCGTGGTCAAAGTGATCCCTGGTTAAAAAGAAAGATTGGGAACCACTGCAATGTATCCAAACCAAAATTTTATTTGATTTTTTGTGTTAAGTGTCTTTATCTAGTGTTTATATATTTCCTAAGTAAGATGTTGCTGTTCTTTTGATTCCATCCTATATGCAGTGCTTGGATGGTTTGGACTATGATGATTTCCAGTTTGGCTCTCATTTGATTGAGCAGAAGGAGTTGAATATGGAGACAGGTAAGGAGCAGTAGATGGAATTCTATGCCTGAGGACAGTAAATACAGATGATGTCAGAATTCTTTAAGGAGTTGGGAAGAAGGGTGGTTTCAGTTCCATGTATGTTTTGGATTATGATAGCACAGCATCATTTGACTGCATCCCTTGGGGCAGTCTTGGCTCATGTGTTCTCTTTTTCCCCAATCCTTAGCTGAAGGCCCATTCCTCACTATCATTGAACAGCCAAAGCAGGTGAGTTGAATGCTTCATCTGTCTTCTATCACTGCTAAGCATTTCTGACAGCTTGGTCATCTGATGGGATGTCTTTATTTTTTATTGGAATTATTGACAGCGGGGTTTCCGATTCCGGTATGGCTGCGAAGGGCCTTCACATGGTGGGCTGCCTGGAGCTTCTAGTGAAAAGGGACACAAAACTTATCCCACTGTCAAGGTGAGCATTTGTTCTGTGGCACTGCTATCTGAAAATCCATCTATGCAGGATACACAGTTTGGGCTTTGATTTAATTATGCGAGTTAAGATGGCTTACAAATAAAACCAGACACAACATGTTTACAAAGGATCTAAGACAATACACATTTTACAGATAGATGGTCTTTTCTCTCAGCAGGGCGGGACATTATTCTTCTGGACCTTATTTTATTCTATTTGTTTTGCAGATTTCTAATTATGTTGGACTGGCCAGGATAGAAGTGGACCTGGTGACTCACACTGAACCTCCACAGGTGCATGCCCATAGTCTGGTAGGAAAGCAATGCAACGAAGATGGCAACTGCATTGTGACAGTGGGCCCAAAGGACATGACTGCGCAGTATGTATGAGCCAAAGGGGAAAGTGTCATGTTGAAAAGAATTATTTCCTAGCAGTATGTAGTTTTCTGTTGAGATAGACTGAACAGAATGGTCTGCCAGCACATTGCAACTGTAACTTATTGTGTAATAGGTTTATTTCCTTACCATGATGGTTGACAGTTTTATGAGGTATCCTCCTTAAGCAGCAGACTATACTTTTCCTGCTCTGATATACATTATCTGTATAAGGGGAAATTTACCAACAAAGTGTTAATGAAAAGCAACTCATACTATAAAGCACAAAAGAAGATGCAGAATAGGAGAAGCCTATAGACAAAGCAGTAACTCAATCTCTTATATCTAGACCAGAGCTTCTTAAACTTTTCTATTCAGGACTTCTTTTGGTTCAGGAAATTTGTATGTGACCTTGGGTATATAGGTATGTAAAATAGGTATAAAAATCAAATATTTACTAATAACAAATCAGCATTTGCAAGGCTTGCCAAACAGACTGGTTTTCCTTTTTATGAAGTATAGCTGAAGCATCTTCTGTGGAGTCCATAGTAAACCCCGCACAAGAGATTTGTGTAAATGTCTAAGACAGTCACTGAGTGATCAGAAAAAAATGGGACCCCAGCAATGAGAACAAGGAATCCTTTCAGGTTTTGTGTTTTATCTTTTATTAATTGCTTAAAAACATTTTCAACTGATGTAGTGAGGAATCATGGATCTTATGCCTATTGTAGGACTGGTTGTTATCTGACATTTTATGGCATTAAATTAAGTTTGGTGATTTTTCAGATTTAATAATCTGGGCGTACTCCACGTAACCAAGAAAAACATGATGGAGATAATCAAGAACAAACTACAGAAGCGGAAGATGCGAAATAGGACGCAATCTCTGACAGGTGATGCCTAACTAGGGCAAAAATGGATGTGGGAGGAAGAATGTTTTTTAGACGTTTAACAGAAATAGGATGTCAGGATTCCAGGGATGATGTTGATTAACGTGTGTGTGTCATCCACCCCTCCCCATACAATTAACAGATTGAATGTTTACTCCCTATGTATTATCTAGCTCAGTCTTTCTCAACCAGTGTGCCGTGGCACACTAGTGTGTCGTGAGTGATCATCAGGTGTGCCGCGAGAAAAGCTCTCTGCCCCCCTTCCTTCCCCCCTCCTCTTGCTGAACTCCTGCTGCTTGGGGAGGAGGAAGGAGCAGGCGGCGGCAAAGAAAAGAAGGGGCCGGGGCACCGCCTCCTTCGACCATTTCCCCAGCCGGCTTCAATCCGCCATGACTCCCACCAGCCTCCAATCCGCCATGACTCTCGCCCTCGCTCTCTGAAGCTGCACGGAGGACAAGCCCCGCCCACTGAAGCCCATCCACCGCTCATGCTCCTCCTCTGTGGGAGAGCTGAAGCTGGGGTAGGGGGCGGGGCATGGCTTCCCCTCCCCCTGGCTTCAGCGCTCTCACAGCTTCGCCAGCCTTGAGGGGGCAGTGCCAAGCCAGCAGTGGCAGAGCCAGCACAATGCTGGCTTGGCACTGCCCCCTCAAGGCTGGCGGCTGTGGGAGAACTGAATCCGGGGGGGGCGGGGCATGGCACAGCCTGGCTCCTCCCCTCCCCTGGCTTCGGGCGCTCCCAGCAGGTCACCATCTCCCAGCCGTTCTTTACTGTGTGAGAGTGTCATTTTGTGTCATTTTGGTTGGTGGTGTGCCCCCGGATTTTTTTAATGTTAAAAGTGTGCCGCAGCTCAAAAAAGGTTGAGAAACACTGATCTAGCTGTTGTTATCTCCTTATTCTTTTACAATCAAAATGAGACCACAGGGTGTCACAAACCTTCACTGGAATTCAGCAGTTATTGTCTGTTGACCGTCCAGCCATCAAACCATTTATAATATTGTGAAGAGTGAAATAACAGTTTTGGCACATTAATTCAATTCCATTTCACATTGACTAGGAATATATTGCCTGGTTGAGTTTCCTCCTATTATATTCCTAGTTTTCACATAAGGAATGAAAATCGGAGGCTTGCTGAACTCAATATATTGAATCCATAAATCAGGATTTACAGACTCATTGGATTCAATGAAACTTAGTCATTTGCTGGATGTCTTTCTTCCAGCAGAGTCACCAGATTCACCCATATTCTGTCTGAACTAGAACGATGTTTTAAACTAGGAGGGTCCTGTTTTTCAATTGTATTGAAACTGAGGAAAACTGTGAGAAAGAATTTGAAGTTTAGTAGGGAAATTGGGGAAAGGGGAAAACAGGACAGAGTTGACACTTGTTGACAAGTAATGTGGGAAAGTGTGGCTTTCCACAATCTATTTCCAATGACCAGAGTTGGCTAATTTTGAGGAGCGCTATCTCTTACATTTGTGTTTTTCATAGTAATTCATACAGTCACGTTGGATAGTTTGTCAGACTTGCCTTCTAGCAGTTGGCACAATTTAAAATGTGAGGGAAGTGAAAACTGCATACCTCAATGAAAGACCTGATACTTGCCCAACCTTATTGGTCTCCTGATAAAATGAGACCATTATTTGGACTCAGTGTCAAAAATTCATGCCCCCTGAAATTAGAAGCCAGTGGTAAAAGGATGGGACAAAAATGAAACATTAAATAGAGGCTAGGAAATTATAATAACACAATAGGAGCATAGTGATCTCTAGATTTTATATTTTGCTTCCATCTGTAGCAAGGAAGTTTTAAGTTAAAACCGTATGCATGCTGAAGATTGTAAATTATCCAGGAAATAAATTTCAAACATCTTCCCAAAAGATCTTTGATATACTATCTAGATGAATTCCATGTGAACATGGCTTTTTGTCTCCTCTCATTGCATATATATGTCCATTTTTTCTTCATCCCACCAACTCATTTTAGCCTGATTTATCCTTAAAGAAATTTGGGATACATAGGGAAAGTGAGCTCAGACTATCTTCTGTTGCCTACACTTTATCTGTGAGGATCTACTTAGCTTATTTGAAAGTTTACCTTGTTATGTGAGATCTTGGGTTCTTTCTTCATCAGACTTGTAATTGAATGTCTAATTTGGCAGATTCTGACCAAGATGAGCTTGAGCAAGAAGCAAAAGAGCTGAAGAAGACAATGGATCTCAGCATTGTTCGCTTGCGTTTTAGTGCCTACCTCCGTGACAGCAATGGAAACTTCACTCTGGCATTGAAGCCAGTTGTCTCAGATCCCATTCATGACAGCAGTGAGTCAACCTTTTTTGTTCATAAACTACTTATAGCTGAAGTTTCCATCTTGTTAGAGAAGAGCCTTGGGGTGTCTTTACTCCTTTAGCCTCACTTTCCCTAAAGCGTCTGGCCATTAAGGCCTAAACCTTACAAGTAATTACGTGTATTGTATAAATTTATCAATACAAGCTTATTCAGTTAAAATCTTGCTTTTCTCTGTAGAGTCTCCTGGAGCTTCCAACCTGAAAATCTCTCGTATGGACAAGACAGCTGGTTCTGTGCGAGGTGGGGATGAAGTCTACTTGCTGTGTGATAAAGTTCAGAAAGGTAAGCAGTATCCCTTGGCTTCTTACGTCCTCCTTATCCTTTCTTTGCCTCATTAGCTTGTTTATGCTTTTGGAGCAGCAGCTGAGATCTTGTGTGATGCATATTTTATGCTCACACAATGACTCTTTAATGGCTCGGTATCTTCTGTTAATATGAAACATGCATCAGTGATCTGGATATAGAGATAAAATGGCGAATGAATTTTTTCTGTTTATCACCTACTATTCCTTTTTTCCACACTGTTATGCCTTCCCCCTGCTTTGGTATGATCTTCCAAATATAAGCAGTATCCTTGTCCTAGAAAAGGAAGTCTGCTCTTTACAAGTGGCACCAGGACGTTCCTGGGAGTCTTTTACCTAGTGCAGCAGAAGCAATGAGAAAAGAGCATGTGCTGTTGCTGCAGAGAAGCAGCCAAAGTCTTACAAATGGTTTGGGAAATTATGGTAGGAAGATAGAGGTTGCTATTTAAATACTGTATATCAGATATTCACTTTCCAGTTTTTATTTCCATAATTTTTCTTCCTCTTACCAGAAGGGATTACAAACTGGCATCTTTTTCATTTCTTGTAAAGGGCAAAACGTTTTCAATCAAATGTGGTTGTACAAGTACTGACATGCTGACCATCTGTTTCTTTTCCTCCTTCTCTAGATGATATTGAAGTACGATTTTACGAAGATGATGAGAATGGCTGGCAGGCCTTTGGAGATTTCTCCCCTACTGATGTTCATAAACAGGTACCTGTATGATCCTGAGAGCAAGTGTAGATTTTTGACCTGGATTCAAATCAAAGCTCAGTTCCATGTGGCCACAATCAAACCATTCTCTGTACCATTTTTTATTACTGCAGGTATCAATGATATAACTGCAGTTGTGTAAAAGACACACCCCCTGTGCCAGTTATTGTGGGGTTCTAATGTTATGATTATGAGTCTGTGCATCTGGGGTTTTTGACACAGGTAAAGGAGATTCCCTGTTAGTATATAGACTTCTTTGTTGATTTTTAGGGCTCCTGAGCTTGCCTTGGGACTGATGTTGGGGTGCCCCCATCCTTCCCTGTGACTCAATTCTGCATTTTGGGCCGCCTCATCAGATGGAGCTTAGTATTGTGTGATCTTCATGAAAAGCGAGGTTTTCTGCTGTGTTGTAGTACCCCAAGTATTTCAAAATGTGTGCTTGACTGGTTACATTTTTATCTGTATGTCTACTTCCTTTGATGTAGGCATATCATTACTTGGAAGGACATGATCATTGTGGCGGATAGGTGGCACTTGCCATTCCAGAAGACAGGCTTATTTGTAAAACCAATAAGTCCTTCCGGCTTCTAAGATGCAAACTTTTCTTAACTGTACCATCTTACCAGCTGCACTGTCTCATTGTCATCCAGCAATGCTGTGTCTTCTAGTGATGAAAGACATATACTGTATCTACAACCTCCTAATAAGTTTCATGAGTATTTGACAGTTTAAAAAGCACCTTGTGGGCAACATTTCTGCAGGACCTCTAACAGCCACGGATAGAGGATTGCAGCTTGATTGAGTCTGAATTGATGTTTTTAATATGTGTATGTGTTTTATTTTATTGTATTTTATATTGTGTTCACTTTTATGTTTGTTTTTAGGCACCTTGTGCTGTCTGTAAGCCACCCCGAGTCCCTTCGGGGATATGATGGCTGGATATAAGAATAAATTTGTTTTATTATTGTTATTGTTATTGTTATTATATATCTCCTCAGTATCTGCTTGTCACTTTAAGACTGTTTTTGTTGCTATGACTGATGCTACATAGAAGTGTCTGTCTTGTCTCTTGCTTATGGCCAGTGAAAGCAACTTAGAACTAATTGGGCCTATTGCTGATGGCAATGCTGCTTTATCAGAGGGAAATAAAGTCTGACCTGTACAGTTTTTGGGCTATAACAGGGCTGTCCAACTGGCGGCCCTGGGACCGGATCCGGCCCCCCAGCCTGTTGGGCACGGCCCCAGCTATGCCCCAGCCGCCATTTTTAATTTTTTTAAAAAAAATCTAAATTTTTTTAGAAAAATGGCGGCCGAGGGAGGGGAGGCGGTGCAGGGAGGAGGAAGAGAGCTAGCTCCTCCTCCTGCACCGCCCCCGTCCCTCCTCTCCCGCCGAAAGGAGGTAGGCGGCGCCAAGGGCAGCAGCGTCACGCCAGGCCTGTGACGCGCTGCCCTTGGCGCCGCCAACTGCTCTCCCTCCTCTTCGCGGGCGCCGTGCCTTTCCCCCTGGCGCCGCAGCGGACAGCCGCGGTGCCCGGAAAGAGGAGGAGGAGGAGGGAGAAATTCCTTCTCCACAGCGTCAAACTGGGCAAAAGGCATGGCGAATCGCCGTGCCTCTTGCCCAGTTTGACGCTGCAGAAGGAAGAGAGTGCAAAGGGGAGCCCCTCTGCGCCTCCCTTCCTTCTCCACAGCGTCAAACTGGGCAAAAGGCATGGCGAAATCGCCGTGCCTCTTGCCCAGTTTGACGCTGCAGAAGGAAGAGAGGTGCAAAGGGGAGCCCCCTCTGCTCCTCCCTTCCTTCTCCACAGCGCCAAACTGGGCAAAGGCATGGCGAAATCGCCGTGCCTCTTGCCCAGTTTGACGCTGCAGAAGGAAGAGAGTGCAAAGGGGAGCCCTCTCTGCGCCTCCCTTCTCCACAGCGTCAAACTGGGCAAAAGGCATGGCGAATCGCCGTGCCTCTTGCCCAGTTTGACGCTGCAGAAGGAAGAGAGGTGCAAAGGGGAGCCCTCTCTGCGCCTCCCTTCCTTCTCCACAGCGTCAAACTGGGCAAAAGGCATGGGGAAATCGCCGTGCCTCTTGCTCAGTTTGACGCTGCAGAAGGAGGAGGAGCAAAGGGGAACCCTCTTGCTCCGCCTCCCTCCTTCAGCGTCACTCCGGGATCGGCCCTGCCCCTGCGATTGGCCCCGCCCCTGCGATTGGCCCCGCCCTGCGATTGGCCTGCCCCCGCTCCGGCCCGCCAGGTGGTCAGCCACCAGACGTCCGGCCCTTGGGCCTATAGAAGTTGGACAGCACTGGGCTATAATAAAGATGTCCATTTTAATTGCTATTCCTGAGTGAAATGAGTTGATAGTGGTAGGAAGATTGGTTGGTAGTATTCGTAAATAAATCAGTTGTGGCTTAGGGCCAGGATTTAAAGCTGAAACTGTATTATATGAATTTTTTTGAGAAATGGATCCATTTGGACCTCTCAGATCCATTCAGTACAATCCATTCTTCACATTGGATCTGGGAAATACTTGGATCTGCTGCAGTGCATTTAATGGGTTAACTTTGACTTTACTGTGACATTCTTTTAACGTACTGTAGCCTGTATAATGCATGCTGCAGTGCACATTGATGGCATGAGTTTTGTAGCCGCTGAGGTTTAAGTCATCTTGAAGCCACATTATTCTGTGAGTGTAGATAGAGCTTGAGATTATATAGAAGCTTCAGCTAGTGTGAGACTCAAATGGTTCTTCTGTGAGGAGCAGTGGTTTTGAGCATGTTTTTAAAACGGTTTCCCCTTTTTAAAACCATGTTTTTCACGTTTGTCACTCTGAGCATTTTGATACATTGCAACATGACTAAAATATATATCTCCCCACCTAATTAAAATGGGTTGTTGTTCGTGTAAGTAGAGCACTGCCAAATATTATATGTTGTATTGAGAGAGGTGTACCAGTGCTCCGGGGTGATCTGGCTGCGTGGTGTGTGACTTGTCCTCTAGCACCTTGTTGCCTTTTCTTTCTACAGTATGCGATTGTGTTCCGCACACCTCCTTACCACAAGACGCAGATTGATCGCCCTGTCACTGTGTTCCTTCAGCTGAAGCGCAAGCGCGGAGGTGACGTGAGTGACTCCAAGCAGTTTACATACTATCCGATTGTTGAAGGTATAGACCACTCTATATTAAAGGTATTGCTTGTTCCTTAATACCATGGTGGGATCTAACCGTGATAACTTTTCCATGTTTTTGGCTGCAGATAAGGAAGAAGTAGAAAGGAAGCGTAAGAAGTTCTTGCCTCAATTTCCTCAGCATTTTGGTGGAGGTGCCCCTATGGGAGGAGCAGGTGGTGGAGCTGGTGGATTTGGCTCTGGTGGAGGTAGAGTCTCTTTTCATTAATTAAAACTTTATGGACTTGTGCTTTTTGTTTTTATGTGGTTTGCTACTATTAATTTGAGATCACAGGATTTTAATATTAAACTGCATAATCGTCTTGCAAAAGTGTATGAAGCCTGGAATATTTTGAAAATTGTGGAAAGCTAAACTTTAATAACACTATGTAACACAATTTTTGTTCCTGGGTAATAAATTTCATTTATTACCTGGTTCTGTCATAAAACATGGGAAAAGTTTATTAAACTGCAAAAAATTTGTTTTTGTGGGACATCTTGCAGCACATTTGTAGCAATTTTTGTTACATGGTATAATATTCTATAGTTGTTGTTACTGTAGCAGCTCTAAATATCTAGCTTTGGTTGTTGTGGGGAGAAAATTTAAAGCAGCTGAAAGTGCTGCTGTCTTCAACCCCTCTGTTTGTCTTAGCCTATCTTTTGAGGCTTTCACTTTCCCTATTCACCTTCCATTTTTAATTTATTTCTTTTCTGTCTTGCCATAGGAAGGTAGCGTTTTGAGGTGTTACATGATTGTAGTTAAATCATATTAAGAATTCATAATACAGACAGGCAGAGATACATGTTGAGGATGTGTTCTTGGATTTGCAATGTAATTGAGCCAGTTCTGTAGGAGGCTGTGGGGATGCTATTTAGCACCACCACCCATTTTACAATTATGGAAAGCATAAAGAACCAGAACTTACCTTTTCCAGGTTAGATGGGTATGTAGGAGCAGGGCTTCTTAAACTTTTTCCACTCATGGCCCTTTTCCTCTCGAGAAATGTTTACACGACCTTGGGTATATAAAATTGGTATAAAATCAACTGTTTCCTGATAATAAAGCATCACTTCCAAGTCTTGCTAAAAGGCCGATTTTACTTTTTATGAAGTACAGCTGAAGCATTTTCTGCAGAGTCCACAGTGAACACTGCACATTGTAGCTAACAGATAAGTGTAAATGTCTAAAATAGTCACTAAATTGCATTTAGAAATATTTTACTATTGCAACATTTTTATTACCACAACAGTGAGGCAAATGGATATCAGTTGGGGCTGGGATCTACAGTTTAAGAAGCAGTGCTCTAGAGAGGGCTTCTGTAACTTAAGGTTTCTTGTGGAGCCCCCAAAATGTTTATATTATATTAAATTTAATTTATATATCGGACATGGACAAAAATTTTGACCAATAAATTTAACAGTATTTCAGTAGAAGACCCCAGGGGCCATCCAGCCCAGCCCTCTTCTGCCATGCACAAAAAGCGCAATCAAAGCACCCCCAACAGATGGCCACTCAGCCTTTGTAGTAGATTTATTTATTTATTTGCTATATTTCTGTCCTGCTCTCTCTAACCCCAAGGGGGACTCAGAGCAGCTTACAATGTGGCAAAATTCTATGCCACAATATACATACAAAAAGCAATACATAATATAATTACTGTAACTAAAATCATTAAACATATAAATACAAATTAAAACCATTAAAACATTGTACAAGTAAATATCATAAAACATATTGAACATTGCACCAATAATAATAATAATAATAATAATAATGGCAGAAACCCTGGGGCCATGCAGGAAAAACGCATCAAAATAGAGTTTTGGAAGAAAGGAAGGTGTGGGGAAAAGGATCTGGGCAACGAGAAAGGCTAGGAAAAAGGACTTTTGGTGGCAAGGGAGGCAGGAGGGGGAGGAGCAGGAAAGAGAATGAAAAGCTTTGAGGAGGAGTAGGAAGCGGGAACCACGGAGTTCCCACCATCTTTATGTACCTGCCTAACAGCCCCCAGTGATACGCTTCCTGAACATTTCTTTACAGGGATGAATAAAAGGTGGAATTTTTCATTCTTTATCCACATTTTAAGTAGATGGTTAAGGGGGGCTGATTGGAGGTAACACATTTTCTTTAAAGGGATTAGACTTCCCATATATATCCCTGTAAAAGTCTGTAAATGTTAGCTAAAAACCATGGCTCATACCAAAATCCATAACAGCAAAAGAGGAATGCATTTGAGATGACTTGAGATGATTCTGTAAATATATATGTGAATGGACTGGTGAAAATGTGTGTAGGAAGCATATTTCTGAGGAAGGGTTTCTGTGAAGTGGGATTAAATAGCTTGTATTGATTTGTTGAAGTACAACTGTAGAACAATTGGATTTTAAGACCAACACTGCTGTAACCTAAAGCTGTAACAGGCAAGTGAAGCGTTGAGTGCTGCCACTTGGATGGATGCCCTGCTGCTGCTTGAACTTTTGGATGAATGCCACTTGGCCTTGGAAGAAATATCGATGTTCTCATTTTATAGTTGTCTCCAATAATTGCTGTTGTTACCTGCTGTCAAGTCAGCTTTATGGTGATTCTGTGAATGAGATTCCCTCAAGCCACACTGTTATGAGACCCCGCACAGGTCTTGCACACTTAGGGCTATGGTTTCCTTGATTTCTATCTACAGTACATTCCCCATACTCATTTTACCACCCATTGTTTCACTTATCCACATCTAAACAAATTGTGTCCTCTCCATGGTAGATCCTCTGTGGTAACTATTGGCAAAAGTTATTAATTTCAGTAGGATTCAGTAGGATTATCTGTGATTGCCTGTTTCTACCACGGTGGATACACAGATCGTAGTCTATGTGGTATTCCTCTTTTTCAACTGCCTTCTGCTTTACATGCATTGTCATATTTTCTAATGTCTTATCATGATTGACTTGAAGTACAGTGGTCTCAGCTTAATTTCCTTGGCATTTTGGGGAGAGTTTTGATTTGATTGGCTCTCAGACTCATTCATTTGTCTTTTGGCAGTCCAGAGTATCTGCAGGTCTCTCCTCCATCACTTATTTGATTTGATTCTCTTCCTACCACTGTCCAGCTTTCACAACCATACATAGAAATCAGAAATACGAGTGGACAATCCTAACCTAAATATCCAACGAGATACCCATGCACTTTAGATTCAAGTCTAGTTCCTTCATAACTGTCCCTCCAAGTCCTAGGCTTCAGTTTTTTTGAATGCGTTATCTATTCTGAGCCAAACTATGGAACATCTTTATTTCAGCATTTTCATTAAAGTTGATGATGAAAATGCTGAAATAAAGATGCCCCATCCTTTGGCTAGGTATATAAAGCAGCTGTTATTCTTGTTTACTTAATGTTAAGTTGAAGCCCTGCCTTGACTTTTTTTTCCTAACTATTCCAGCGTTTGATATTTTTTGCTAGTAGTATGATATACATATTTTAAATTGTTCCTTCTTTTGGTTTTCATGCTTCATTCCACCGATCCAGCTTTATGTTTGATAACATTGAGTGTACAAGTTAAACAAATTGGGTGTTATCATGCAGCCTTGCCTCACCATCTGGCCAATTGGAAACTATTCTGTTTTTCTGTATTCTGTCTTGACAGTGGCCTTTTATACTGAGTATAGGTTACACATATGCATTAGGACACACCCAATAATTATATCTCAGTGAGTTATACTGTATACCATATTTCTCTGATTCTAAGATACAGTTGATTGTAAGATGCACACAATAATTTAAGTATTACTAACAGAAAAAAGCTCTCTATATTAAAAAAAAACACTTGGTAGGGACATATATTTGGGGAAGGAAGAATTGTTTTCTTTCTTTCCTTCCCTCCTTCTTTCCTTTTCCTTCCATCTTTATTACTTAATTTTATTTCAATTGTGTTGTTTCTGTAAATCTTCTTAGTTGTTATTTTATGTTCATTGGTTTTGTTTATTTATTTTTTTTTGCAAATTTTGTTGTATTTTATGTGTTCAATCTTGTACTTTGGCTGTACTATTTTGTAAGCCGCCCGAGTCCCTTTTGGGACATGGTGGTGGGATATAAATAAAGCTGTTGTTGTTATTATTATTATTGAAGAGATACAGGATATGAAACCTCATGCTCTGTTATTTATCTCCTTGTTTTCATGTCTCATGGGCACACACACACACACACACATCCCAGGGACCCCCCCCCCCCCCAGCAACAAAAATAATGGTTCTGTTGTTGGTCTTTTCTTAACGTCCTCTGCAGGAAAGGTTATTTAGACATTAACAATCTTCTTACTCCACTGCCTTTAGTGATGCAATTTTCTCATCTGTTTTGCTCAAATGAATGTTCTTCATTTTGGCAAGGCTCCCTTCAGCAGTAACTCTGGCTATTATTACTATTTTACATCCCACTTACTTGAGCAACAATGACTGTTGTTTAATTTAACTTTATCAGTTTATTGGCAGTTGTTCATTATTAAACAAGTATCTAGTGTCCGATGCTTCATTTGAACCACTTTATTTTATCATGCAAGAGATGCCATTCTGAAACAAATTCTTCAATTAACGTAAGTTTGATCAAGACAGTTTTGAAAAGAAAAAAAACCCCGATTAGTATTTAAGCTACTGGATGTATCATCTGAACTGCATTTTGCTACTTATATGGATACAGTCATATATTCCTATATCTAAGGTACCCGTTTGTTAATATAATGTGTGGCAGTTAGGAAATTCCCCTGTGTATGGGAATTCCCAGATTTCCTATCATAAGGAAGTTCCCCTGGTACTGTCCCACATCCTTTTCTGATTGTAGTTTCCATTTGAGTGAGTGGGACAAATGTGGTGAGATGAGTGGAAAGAAGGAAGACAGCGGCTGGATCTACACTACTCTATAATCTAGTTTCAGAATGTGGATTAACTGTATTATATCATTCTACACTGCCCTGTAATCGAGGCTACACTGCAATCCACATTCTGAAACTATAATTTAGGGCAGTGTAGATCCAGTTTTAGTGTCTGCCTATCATCTGATCCGACAAATAAAAGCAGAAGATATTTTAGCACTTAGTGTAAGAAATGTGTGTATGTGTTAGAAGGCGAAGTGCACATTTGACACTATGGCACTTTAGTTGTGAATTGATGACAGATAATTTTAACTATAGATGGTGTGCGTTTTAAAAATTGTGTTATTTAAAATGTGAGTTTTTTTGCATTAATATTTTAATGAAAAATATGCTTATTATATTACTGCATTTCTTCGACTGTAAGACAACATCAAGTGTAAGACACGCTCTAATCTCAGTATCACCACCACCAAAATACATAGGATATACTTGCTATTCTAAGCTGCACTTCATTTTTAGAGATATTTATCTAGGGAAAATGTGTATTTTAGAACTGAAGAAATACAGAAATACTGTGAATGTTGATTTTATATCTTAGAAAGCTTAATCAACCATGCTTTAATACGTTGTAATATTAACAGTCCAAAGTTATTAGGCTTTTATATGTCTTACATCTTTCAATAAACCACAATTTGTGTTGGTTATTGTTCCTATTAAGTCTGAATGGAGACCAAACATAATAAAATACATGAAGTGCTTTCAAAGATAGGTGAAAATAAAAATAACTTAATGTTAAGCATTAGTCGTACTTATTGCTTATAATTAAATCCAAACAAATAGTAACGCGAAAATGCAAAAGCACTTTTCACAAAAGCACATTCAAAAAGAAGTTAAGGTTTAAATACTTTGAATAAAAACACTAGCTTAGAGGCCTCTTCAGTTCCCAGTTTCTTTTAGCAATTAATTTTTATTACATTTTCAAAAACGTAACTTAAATCCAACAAATTAAAAACAAAACGAAATAATGCAGTACAAAAACAACCCCATAATATTCCCACTCCATTACTTTCCCCACCCCCAGTTTAAACTAACAAATTGTGGCAATCCTATCCTCTTCAAAGATATATATATATATATATATATATATATATATATATATAAATATATAAATAATATATTTAAAATACCACTGACTTCTCCCCTGTTCAAGCAAATGCAACTATCAAACTATTATATTATCTCTCTTGTTTTATGTAGTTGTGTTTCAACTTCTGATAAATATAGACAAATATATTGAAAATCAATACATAATACATAAAATTAATACATACTACATACATAATAATGTGGGTTGCAGTGGCGCAGCAGGTTAAACTGCTGAGCTGCAGAACTTGTTGACCGAAAGGTTGGTGGTTGGAATCCAGAGAGCAGGGTGAGCTCCCGCTTTTAGGACCAGCTTCTGCCAACCTAGCAGTTCAAAAACATGCAAATGTCAGTAAGATCAATAGGTACCACTCCAACAGGAAGGTAACGGCGGTCCATGCAGTCATGTCAGCCACATGACTTTGGAGGTGTCTACAGACAACGCCAGCTCTTCGGCTTAGAAATGGAGATGAGCACCGCCCCCCAGAGTCAGACTCAACTAGACTTTATGTCAAGGGGAAACCTTTTCTTTAATACATAACCACAAATATAAACAATTTAACTATTTTGATTGAAGTTTAAATGCTTGCAATTTCATATTTTATTCATCACCTCAATATCCCCCCAATCTTTCTCCTTTTAATTTAAATTGATATCATTTTATCTGGTCTTATTACTGTATTTCAACAATTTGTTTCTACATAATATGTTATTATCTTTGCGGATTCATTCTCAATATTCTTATTTCAACTATTAATCTTAATGGATTATTTTACATTTTGTTTTGGCTTTATGTATCATTTTCAACAAAGCTTGAAAATTTAAACATCTTCCCTCCTGTGTTTTCTTTTTGCTTAGTCTGAAGATAAGTTTGTATCCATTCCAGTATTTCAGTCATATCTGTGTTGAAACAACTTTTGTCGTTTCAAGCTATTTGTGGGGATCTATTAGAAAACTTGGCGTATACTTTAAGCTTGCATTTCTTCTCGTTTTCATTTAGTTGTAGTTTAGTGTTAAGGAAGAAACCGAGCTGAAGTTAAAGCCATGTCATGTCTGTTTACAAATTTCATGAAGAGTCTCAATGATCAGCTTCAAAATGCAAATCCTATCTTGAGCAACACTGGCAACTTTTGCTTGCACTTTGCTTACTATCAGTTTTGTTCTGATTATTAGGGATGTGTTATTCATTGAAAATGGTTCAAAAGTCATTACAAAACTAGAGGGCACTGGCATTTTGTTTCTAAAGTGTTTCTAAAGTATAGTTAATGAAAAAATTGTTACTATAACGAGAGTAACAAAATTTTGCAACGATTTTGTTACAGTAATTGCGCATAAATTACTACATTTGGGGAAACTTTGGGTTTCCTTTCTCCATGTTTACAGCTATTGGGGTGAAACTTGCTACAGTGGTAGAACATTTACCACTGTTAGCGCACCAAATTTCAGAATGCTTCACTTATCCATGGATTTTGGAGAATTTTCAAAGTTTTTATAAACAAAATGAAAAACCCCATTGTATAGATTTTCTATACAATGACAGGAAATATCAGGGGATCATTCATACATCTACTGATATTTTTAAAAGTTTTGACAAAAAGATTTTTTAAAAGCCACAACAGGTATTTCATTGAATGACTCACATATTAACCAATAGAAACCAATATCAACCAATTATACACCTTCATAGTTGGAGGGTACCCCCAAGAGCCATTTAGTCCAACCCCCTTCTTTCAGGCAGAAGGGCACCATCAAAACTCTACTAACAATGGCCATCCAGCCTCTAAACTAATTCGTATGTTTTCCCTGTAGTATGGGGGGCCATCCATTTAGGGATATCTTCCCAGCCCAGCACAGAGATTTACTTAGTAGAAGTATCCGTCAGTCCTCCTCTTTGCAGATTCAACCATTCATTGCAACTCTCTGGCTTCTGTAAGGGACAAATCTCTCTCTCTGCTACCCTGATTGGTGCTTTCTTATGCTGATGCATTCTGGGAAATGTAGTTTAGGGCAGGGCCTTTCGATTTCTCTAGCATAGAGCTCTTTCCTTCCCAAACTACATTTCCCAGAGTCATGTGCTGTTCCCAGCAAACACTACTCCCTCTTTTTCCTGCTCCTAATGCTGACACTTCATTAATTTAGAGAAAAGGCTTTGCTTTGCTTCCTTCCATCGAAAAGGAAACAGTCTTTTGGAGCCTTCCAAGATTTATTTATTTATTTATTTATAATTCAAATTTAATAGACCGCATCTCCCGAAGCTCGTAGCGGTTTACATAGGTAAAAACACACAATCACACAACATCCCAACATCATTAAAAACATCCTAGCGAGCATTAAAATATTACTAACAATAAAATACATCATAAGGTATCAAAAAGGGGGCGCCAATTCGTGGCTCAGTAAGCAATCAGAGGAGGGGCTTGGTTCTTACAGAGCGTTAATCAGTCGGCAAATGCCTGCCGGAATAGCCAGGTCTTGCAGGCCCTGCGGAAAGCCATCAGATCGTGCAGGGCCCGCGTTCCTGCTGGCAGGGCATTCCACAATGCTGGTGCAGCCGCTGAGAACGCCCTCCGCCGAGTGCTAGCCAACCTACATGATTTCACATCAGGGATCTCGAGAAGGTTGTGGTCCTTTGAACGCAGTGATCTTCTGGGTACATATGGGGTAAGCCGCTCCCTCAAGTACACTGGCCCCAAACCATGTAAGGCTTTGAAAGTCAAGACTAACACTTTGAAGGAGATCTGGAACTCAATCGGTAACCAGTGCAGTTCGCGTAGGAGAGGTGTTATAAGCGCTGTTCTGGCAGCTCCTAGCAGGAGGCGTGCAGCTACGTACTGCACCAGTTTAAGTTTCTGGATCGCCGTCAGAGGTAGGCCAATGTAAAGCGCGTTACAGTAATCGAGCCTCGAGATGACCGTGGCTTGGATCACCGTGGCTAGGTCGCAGCGGGAAAGGTAAGGAGCCAGGTGTCTTGCTTGCCGAAGATGGAAGAAAGCTGTCTTGCAGGCACAAGCAATTTCTGCCTCCATAGACAGCTGGGGGTCCAGCCGAACCCCAAGGCTCTTAACTGAAAACTGCGGGCATAATGCCACGCCGTCGAATGTCGGCAGCTGGATCTCCTCCCTGCCCGCGCGACCCAACCACAAGATCTCCGTCTTCGCAACCACAAGACCCAACCACAAGATCTCCGTCTTTTACAAAACTAAAATGAAAAAGTATGGGGTAAATTTCAGTTCTTAACTTTTTGGCGCACACCACGTTCACATATTGGATATCGCCTTGTAAGTGCAAAATTTAACAAATTTGATCCGAATTATGAGGCAAACTAAAAAAATGCACACCTCTAGTGATTATCTTTGCAGATTTTTAGACATGTATGTAGGTCAGCCTTTAATGTCAGCATCCACACAATTCTCTAAACTGTTCCTATAGGTTTCAGCCAGCATGATAAATTTCAAAGCACTTGATTGCCTATTGATTCATTATGGGCATTGTATCATCCGTTGATCCCTATACAATTTTATTTTTAACACTGAAGAGTGTGTGCTTTCCCCCCTTTGTTGTAAACAGTGCCCAGTGAAGAAGCTCCCATTTCTTTTGTTTTGTGGGGAATTATAATCAGAATACAGTTGCTACATTCGTTGGACAAACTGTGGGTCCTCCACATTTTGAAATGCAGTGTTGAAAGCATATGCAAATTGAGCTACTTGTTAATCTAATGAATCTCTGTTCACTTGATTTTTTCTTAGCAAACAATTCCATTGAAGATGGTGTTCCTTTTTGTGCTGCAAGGGTGTTCTGCTAATATCACAGTGCTTGATGATTTTCTGCTTGTAAGGCTGGATCAACACTGCCATATCATCCCATTTCTGAATTCAGAAATGGGATGATATGGCAGTGTAGATGAGGCCTAAGTGAGATAGGGTCGGGGTTAAAAAAAACCCAATCTGAAATAAATGGATTGATTCAAGCGTTAGGGATGTGGGTTTCCCTTGCCACAGTACTCTTATTAAGGAGGTACTTATTTTGCAACCATATCAAGGTACAATTTTGCAGGAAGAGCTGTCTTTTTCCACATACCCATTGGCAGTAATCTTTGTGACCGCATTGTTTCTGCTGTGTCTGCTTCAGGTGGAAATCCCTGGCACTCTGCAGGATACAGTGCCTATAATAGCAACATCTACCTATCTGGCACCCACCCTGTGGGCAGCTATCAAGGAGGAAGAGGCATTCAGATGCCTAAAGCTGTCCCAGTGGAAGATGGGGACCGTCAGCTCTCCGAGGATGGGAAACAAACCTTTACAGATGAAAAGCATTGCCTAGAACTTCTACAGCATGGTATGGATGGGAAAGGTTATGCAGCCGAATTGTCTGGTTTGAGAGGCATCTAGGAGATAGCTTGTGTAGTTGAGACCTCGCTGCGATAGCATGATGTCTCCAACCTCGAAATGTAGTATTATCCAGTATTATGTGAATACATATAAGGCAGTCATTACAATAAGACATTATCTCTTTACCGTTTCTGACTGAAAACTAAATCCATATGATTTCAGGAATCAAGTCAGCACTCATGTTTGTTTATTTGTATTTATTAATTAATTTATATGCCTTCTTTATCCCAGAGTAGAGGAGCACCCAGGTTTATTTTTAATATATTTATTATTTAATTAATAATACATATTTTATCCTGGAGCGTGCCCTAAGGTGGATTCTAGGCACTGTAAATTTACATTGCATTTACTGTAAAATTTGAAAAACAATAAAAATTTGTTCATAAAAGTGTTTGCTCTTTTAATTTTCCATGGATTTTTGCTTAAATTTTCACGTAAGAGCAACCTAAAAAATTCAAATTTCCCCCAAAATGGAATTCAAAGTAGCTTACAATATTTTTAAAAAACTTAAGTAGCAAAAATATTAATTAGCAAAAATTTTAAGAAGTAAATATTATTACATGATTAAAAAGTTTAAAACTCTCAAAATATTTTTAAAGATACTTTCAATAAAAGTTTAAAAATGCAGCATACAATTTTGTACATGATTAATAATTATTATAATAATAAAACTTTATTGATAACCCAACTCCATCTCCAAAAAAGGACTCCGGGTGGCTTACAGAAGCACATAACCACATAAAATACAGCTAAAATCACATCAACATATTAGACAATGACAATAGCAGTTCACATAAAAATAGCACATTAGAAAAATAAAAAAGATCCCAATTAAAATCAATAAAACATATTACTAATTAGTAATGATTAAAATTCAAAAGGCCTGCTTTAATCAAATATTTTCTTGCTGGAAGAATGAGAGCATGGAGTCGCTTTAGAAAGTCTCAGACAAAGAACAGCCTCCCGTCATGCAGTGCCGTATCCTTTTCTCTGGAAACACCAGGAGCCCCTTCTACTTTGCCATGAGTTTGACTAAGCAGAATTGTGTTGGGGTGGTTTATTCATAATGAGTTGGAGGTAAAGGCAAAAAAGAAAAGACTGATCAGGATTGTATTAATGCTTTCTAGCTCAAGAGTGCAGCTCATGGATGCTGATGTTGGCTCGACGCAGCGCTCGGGCCCTTCTGGACTATGCTGTCACTGCTGATCCACGTATGCTTTTGGCTGTGCAGAGACACCTTGCAGCATCTCAGGATGAGAATGGAGACACGTGAGTGTGTTCTGGAAAAAACAGGACCAAAGGACTCTGTGGGGAGAAGGCTATGTTTATCCTGCTACTTGTTACCTCGGATACTTCTCATGCTAGGCAGAGATTTCCCTTGACACTCTCTGCAGTATGGGGAATACTTTCCAATTTGTTCTCATCTGTGCTGAAAGGGAGGGTAGCTGAATTGCATTTTTTCACCTTTCCTCCATCGTTGTATTTTTTGAAATAAAAAAAACTCCTACTTTCTACAGCTTTTTTGTATGCTGGGCATATAGAAATGTTTCTGCATTTGTCAGTAATTTGAATGCAATCTTAAAACAGCATGGCTGCCAATTGAAGATTGGATTAAAATGTGAGATTGTTACCTGCCTTGAGTCCCCATGGGGAGAAGGGCAGTATACAGATAAAGTTAATAATAATCAAAATAACAATAATAATTGTGGCTGAAAGAGCTTGGGTGGCAGTGTTCGAATTTAGATTTACCTCAAAGCTGGGGTCCGCAAACTTTTTAAGCCGAGGGCAAGTTCACGGTCCCTCAGACTGTTGGGGGATATGTGGACTAACATGGATAAATTCCTATGCACATATCTTATTTGTTTTGCAAAAACACATGAAAGAACCATACAATATTTAAAATTAAGAACAATTGTCACCAGTATAAACTTACCAGTATTTCAGTGGGAAGTGTGGGCCTGCTTTTGGTTGATGAGAGAATTGAGTTAATTAGGATTGTTGTTGTTGTATGCCTTCAAGTAGTTTCAGACTTAGGGCAACCCTAAGTCTAAAGTTTAGGGGAGGGGGCAGGTAAATGACTTTAGAGGGCTGCATATGGCCTGTGAGCCTTAGTTTGGGGACTTCTGCCTCAAAGGGACACCTAATTGTTTTAAATCTTTTAACTCTTTTCAACTCCACCAAGTCATTAATTTTCATAGCAGTGCTCATTACTTAACATATTCTTATTCTTTAAATGCAAAATTCCCAAACATTGGGAAAGCTTGGATTTTCCTCCTGCAAGATAGCATGCTGCAACTAGAATGGTGGTTGGGCTTAGCCCTTTTGCTTGCTGGGGGTTGTCGGTTTCTGAAACTGATTAGCTAACAGTGGGCTTTGGCTTGAAATCTTATTCTTTTCTTTTAGGCCTTTGCACCTGGCAGTTATCCATGAGCAGACCGCTGTGATTGTACAACTGGTCCAAGTGGCAGTCAGTATTCCTAATCAACAGATCATCAACATTGCCAATCATTTGCAGCAGGTATAACAGTTTGTGTCCAATGGCACCTTTCAGCCCTCCTCTCTGTCTCCAGTACTGTCTCCACTGCACCCACCCTTGCTATGTGTACTTTGGGCTCTCAGGGTTGTCTCACCCAGATTTGCCATGGACTTATATTAAAAGGGATTTTTTTGCTGTTTCATGGTGTTGAAGCAGAGTCTCACCATAAGTTCTTTTATGAATTGCTGCATGGCTGCTTTCATGTGAGCCCTTCGTTAGATAATTAATTAAGGGTGAGGACAGATCTAGCCTATTGGGTCCATATTTATCATATCAGGAGCAAACCAAGGCTACAGTTGTAATGTTGTTGTTTTTTTTTAAACCCACAAAGTTTAGAAACTTGGCATTATATTAAAGGTCTTTTGACCAGTAGCTGGCCACTTGGAGTGTCTGTGGTGTTGCTATAAGAAGGTCCTCCATTGTGCATGTGGCAGAGCTCAGGCTGCATTGTAATAGGTGGTCTGTGGTTTGCTCTCCTCCACACTCGCATGTCGTGGACTCCACTTTTTGGCCCCATTTCTTAAGGTTGGCTCTGCATCTCATGGTGTCAGAGCACAGTCTGTTCAGTGCCTCCCAAGTTGTCCAGTCTTCTGTGTTCCCAAGAGGGAGTCTTGTTCGGTATCAGCCATGGTTTGAGGTTCTGGGTTTTAGGCGGCCACATTTGGACTCTCACTGAGGTGTTCCTGCAAGTATCTCTGTAGATCTTAGAAAACTATTTCTTGATATAAGGCATTGGTGTGCTGGCTGATATCCGAACAGAGGATGGGCCAGAGATGTCACTGCCTTAGTCCTTTCATTATTGGCTGCTACTTCATGGTGGATGTCAGGTGGTGTGATACCGGCTAAACAGTGTAATTACTCCAGTGGTGTAGGGCCCAGACACCCCATGATAATATGCCATGTCTCATTAAGAGCCAGATCTACTTTTTTACTGTGGTGAGATGTGTTAATAAATAATAATAATAACTTTATTTTTGTACCCTGTCACAATCTCCTTGGAGCGATTTACATATGGCACAATGTGCCAAGACAAAGCATAAAATAAACACACAGTAAAATACAATCAAGTAAAAACTATAGCATATAAAAACAACAGTTTAAAACTCAGAACAATGCCCAATGACCTACGGTGACAATTACCATAAGACATGGTCAAACTGTAAACAAGACAAGAGAATGGGATAGTGGAAATTGTAGCTAAGGAACAGAGCATGGGATAAAAGTGCAGTGCTGTGTCATAGCTTCATTGTGATCACAGCTTGCACAGAGACAGAACATTATTCTTTGTTTTCTTATACCTGGATAGTGGCAGCGGGGTCTGGGCCACCTGTAGGCCTAGGAGAGTGCTTGTCTGGTATGGCATCTTTTCGATTCTGTGGCTGATTCTCTCTTTCTCTCCTTAGACACCTCTGCACTTGGCCGTGATCACCCATCAACCCAGGGTGGCTGGTTTTTTGCTCCAGGCCGGTGCAGATCCGACTCTGCTGGACCGCTATGGCAATTCAATAATTCACCTTGCCATTCAGCTGGGAGATGAAGAGATGCTGAGAACCCTTCTATGTCATTTGGGGCCCCATACACTCCACCTTCTTGAGACACCAAACTACCTTGGTAGGTTTTGTTTCCCCATGTCAGGAGCAACTTGGGAAACTGCAAGTCACTTCTGGTGTGAGAGAATTGGCTGTCTGCAAGGACATTGCCCAGGGGAGACACGCAGATGTTTTTCAACCCTGTGGGAGGCTTCTCTTACATCTCTACATGAGAAGCTGGAGCTGGCAGATGGGAGTTCACCCTACTCCCTGGATTTGAACTGCCAGCCTTTCTGTCAGCAATCCTGCCAGCACAAGAGCTTAACCCATTGCGACAGTGGGTGCTCTGGTATTTTGGTAGGTGATAGGAGAGTTATAAGGAAGCCTTTTACTCCCAGCCCCTTGGAGCAGGATTGGATGCAGCAAGAGTGCATGGTGCTCTGCATATCTTGAGATGGGAGGAGAGAATGGGATCAAAACTGAGGCAAAGTTGGTTTTCTCTGGACAATGCTGTGCCTGGAGAGCACTTCCTGTCCTCCACTTTGTGCTAGAGCTCGACTGTACAGGATGGAAGGGGTAATTGCCAACACTTGTCCCTTCAGGGCTTTTCCCTGTTCATCTTGCTGTAAAATGCAAGAAGCTGACTTGTCTTGAGCTGCTGGTTGAGAAGGGAGCAGATGTGAATGCAGCTGAGCGGCAGAGTGGCCGGACACCCTTGCACCTCGCCGTGGAAATGGAGAACCTGAACCTGGTCACTTGCTTGATAAAGAAGGTATGTGAGGATGAGACTGTTGTGGGAATTGGCAGGGGGAATAGGAGGAAATACGTTTTCTAGATCAAATAAAAATATTACTTCTCCTGAATCTTTACTCTCCAGTGGGTGCGTATTTATATTTTCAACCCATTTTCCTATGACAGAGGCCTAAATCTTATTTTAGCTTCAGCTAGGGTAGATCCAAGAAATCAATTGCTGAATGGTAAGTCAAGATTTATGTAAATTCTGTTGAGGCAGGGGGGTCAACTATCACTGGGTAGAAGTTAGACCAAAATATTCTCCCTTTTAGGAGCTCCTGCTACTTATATTCCTTAGTGAGTTCACACAAGTAGCTGAGCCTTGTGGCTGAGCTGCCACATTAAGTTCTTTGTCCTCCCCTGTCTGTCTGGCAACTGTCAGCCCTTGGGAGCAGTCCCTGCTACTTTCCCTTACTGGGGAAGGAGTGGGGAGGAGATTCAGACCATGGAGAAGCCACCGATCTCGGAGAGGGGAGGTAGTGAGGCTGTGCTCTCGGATTGCTTCTGTGTGCCTTCCATTGAAGTACCAGAAACCACTCTTGGACCTTGACAGTTGCCTGGAATGGGAGGTTTTTGAATGGCGCACAAAGGCACAAGGATAGCCTTAAGCATGGGACTTAAGTGTGCATACGTACTGACAGGATGATGAGTTGTGTAAGTAGAAATGGGCTGCATCTAGGTCAGTTTCTCTTCTTCTGTTTTGGATTTGCAAGTTGTTCTCTCTGGTCAGAATGCAGCCTGGCTTTTCAATGTCTTGGACTCTACGTCCTGATAGCTATGTGGAGTTAGGGCTTTTTCGTCATCTGCAGGTATGGTTTTTTTCTTCTTCCTGAGCCTTTTGACTAGTATTTACCTTTCGGCTTTTCTCTTTAGTTGGGAGCTGATGTGGATGCACAGACTTCTGCTGGGAATACGCCTCTTCACTTGGCAGCAGGAATGGGCTCCCCAATCCTTACTAAGATGCTGATCAAAGCAGGTAATTGGAAGCTTAGTGTTTCCTAGTTTTTATGCAAGAGTTCCTCCTTGGAGAGGTGGATTGATTCCAAAGGCATGGGGAAAGGGGATGTAACTGTTTACTTCCTTATATTCTTGTGAATAATGGCTTTCCAGTCGCCTGGTGATAAGCTCATGAATTTCACAGGTGTTTCTCAGGCAACAAATGTTCAGAGGTGTTTTTGCCAGTTTATTTATTTATTTTATTTATATTCCGCTCTTCTCACCCCGAAGGGGACTCAGAGCGGATTACAGGTACATATACTTAGCAGACAATCCCTGCCGTTTCCATATAGACGAACAGAGGCAAACTCTGGCCACCAGGGGGAGCTGATGCACTCCTCATCTCTCAGCATTCCCAGCGTCCCTTGTTGTTCCTTCTGCATTCCTCAGCGTTCCTGGAGTTCTTTAACGGCCTCATAATTCAGTCAAAATTTACCTCCCCACTTAATGTGGTACCTTTATCTCCTACTTGACAGATGCAACTGTCTTTCGGGCTGCAAAGGTCAACAGCAGGCTACACTTAAAGGTCAAGCACCCACCTCGACCCGGGCAGGCCTCGAACTCATGACCTACTGGTCAGAGAGATCTTATGCAGCTGACACTTAGCCAGCTGTGCCACATTCCCGGTGCAGTTGTTTCTTCATATAGCCTACATTATCCGTTGCCAGTCTCCCACACAAGTACTGACTTTTCATTAAAAACAATAAAAAACACCATTTGGAGTTTGAAACTTTGCATTATTTTAACTCCTGCAGGGTCAATTATGAACCCACAGGCATTCTCATTCCATGTTGATTTCCCTTCTTACATCATGCTCAGCCTTTGCTTCCCAAAAAAAATATCTAAAAAGTTTTGAAATTCAGATTACATGATCTTGTGACTAGCAGGAAACAATGTTTTCACTGAAACTATTCAATTTTGTTTGGAGATTTGTCTTGAAGTTTGTGCTGGATACCCAAGGAAGTCTTGGGAAATCTTTCCATACAAATTGCATTCAAACCAGAATTTTCAGGAGGAATTTACATTATGCCTGTTTGGTTGAATTTTTTGGTGTATTTAAAAGGAAAGTAAAACTGTGTAAATATTCTAGTTTGAAAGAGGAAGGTGGGTTATACAATGGTGGCAAATAAGAGGCAATTGCAGCGAAAGACTCCAAAGTTTTGTGTACAAAATGATCAACCTTGCACCTTGGTTCCCTTAGGTTTTTGGTGCTGTCAGACATACTTGGAATGCTTGTGATAGTAAGCAAACTGTTGATCTTGTCTTGTCTCTACTCAAAAGAAGCACTTGTTTTTAACTCTGCATCTGTCTCCAGGGGCTGACATTCATTGTGAGAATGGCGAACCTATGACGGCTACCTCCTCTAACTCAAGCAGTGATACAGAGTTAGAGGAGGATTGGGCCATGGAGCTGGAAGATGAATTTTCCAGTCAATTCATTAAGCGAGATGTAGGCCACAACCCAGAACAAGAAGAACCAACTCCATGCAGGAAAAGGCAGCGGCAAGGTCACATCCCATTTGACTTGACAACTAGCCAGAAAGTAGGTAACATGGATGAAAGGGATAGGTGGGCAAAGTGGGATCATGTTTTGTTGTGGTGTCCTAGATCATTTTGTTCTAGAGAACTTCTGTGAAAATGTTAAGATCTGAAACTTGGGGGCTTCCCCTAGCCACCCAATTCACCATAATATAAAGAGAATGGTGGAGTATAAAGACCTTTTTTTAAAAAAAATCCAGCATAGCCCTTGCTACAAATTTTTCTGTGGCAGTTCTGGCCACCATCTACCTCTATGATAGCTTTAAGAGGCACCACATTTATTATCACACTAGCTTGGGTACCCGGTGGTGCCAGGCTTATTTGAAAAAGGCATTATTTGTTTTTGGGTGTTTGGTAATATCATTTAGTTAATTAAGTAATACTATTTATTAGAAAAAGTCAGTCTGATTTCGTTGTTTATGAATGCTCCCATTAGAAAATACACAATGATGTGCGTGAACTACAATTCCCAGAATTGTGGGTCAATCCTCCCCAAACCAGCTGTGCATGGCCTTTATGCACAGCTGGCCATGTTGGGTCTGTGTGCCAAGTGTGGTCCAGATCCATCATTGGCTGGCTTCAGTATACTCTGGATGCAGGTCAACTACAACTCCCAAAATCAAAGTCAATTCCTACAAACCCCTGCAGTATGTTCAGTCCATCATGGGACTTCTCTGTGCCAAGTTTGGTCCTGGTCCATTGTCGGTGGGGGAGGGGGGTGTCATAGTTTCTCTGGATGCAGATGAACTACAACTCCCAGATTCCCAGGGCAGTCACCCCCAAACTCTGCCTGTATTCATAGTTGAGCATGTTGGGTCGGTGTGCCAAGTTTGGTCCAGGTCCGTTATTAATGGGGTCCAGAGTGCTCTGGATTCAGAATGAACTCCAACATGGGTGGGCCATTCCCTCCCCAACCCCTCCAGTATGCTCTGTTGGCTATTAGGGTTCTGTGTGCCACATGTGTTTCAGATCCGCCGTTGGGGGCTCTCTGGGTGCAGGGTGAGCTACAACTCCCACATGGGTGGGTCAGTTTCCCAAAGCCCTCCAGTATGTTCTGTTGGTCATGGGGGTTTTGTGTTCCAAGTTTGGTCCAGATCCATCATTGGTGGGTTCATAGTGCTGTGGGTGCGGGGTGAACTACAACTCCCATGCGGGTGGGTCAGTCCCCCCCACAAACACTTCCAGTATGTTCTGTTGGTCACCAGAGTTCTGTGTGCCATGTTTGATATGAAGGTACTGCAAATCCCATCATTTGTGGTCCAGCCTCCCCCAAACAGCACCAGGATGTAAAGTGGATAATGGAGGGGTCTGTGTGACAAGTTTGGTTCAGGTCCGTCATTTGTGGGGATAGCAGTGGTCTCAGGAAATGAGTGATGGTATTGCAAATCCCATCATCCATGGCAAGTGTGTTTCAGATCTATCGTTGGTTGGGTTCACAGTGCTCTCTGGATGTAGGTGAACTACAATTCCTATAACTCAAGGTCAATTCTCCCAAACCTCTTGTTCAGTTGCTGATCAATTCCTGTTTGCTGTGTGCTGTAGGAAAGGGGTCATGCATATTCCACACCAACTGTCTACACAAATACACTTTTTCACTTTTATTATGTATATAGAGATAAGAGTCAAATGATTTGGTTTTGTTATCACATTGAGTCAAATGAAGTTATTGCAGGCAAGGTTCCTTCTAGCTGAGATCACCCCGAGGGGCTTATACAAGCCTTCTTTCATTACAGGTGCGGGAGATACTGCTTCTGGCTTCACTGGAGGAACCTGAAAGAGAGCAGTCTGCAGCTCCTGTTTCTAGGCAAGGTTTGTGAATTTTTCTGTTTTGTTGTTAGGGGCACACTGGGACCTTTTCAGTTCTGTTAGTGGCCCAGTGAGTGGTATGTATGACGTAAGTTTTAGGTTGGACATAGAATGGTTTTGCACCCATTTGTTTCTGCTTGTGGAGAGTGTGGGATGCCAAATTGTATGCTTTTTTTTCCTGGACACAACAGACATGGGGGCTGAAACTGGCATTGTTTCTTAACTACACATTAGTGATATTTTTCATGCTTTCCTCCTATCATCCTCCTATGTCTCAGGGAGCATCCTGTCTTTGAACAGTGATGCCTTCCAGTGCCTGGAGCAGCTCCTGAACCGGGACTGCCATGGAGCAGACTGGGTGGAACTGGCCAAGAGGTTGGGTCTCTGCAGTCTGGTGGAGACTTACAGAGACACGGCTTCCCCCTGCCGGAGACTCCTGCTCAGCTATGAGGTTTGTGAACACCCCCCCCAAATGTCTGTTTTGGTGCTCTTATCTCATTCTAGAGGTTTCCTTCTGATCATAAGGTCTTTCTCTCTTTCTCCAGCTTGCTGGTGGCAGCCTTAAGGGCTTGTCGGAAGCCCTTGACACAATGGGACTGACAGAGGGAGTGAAGTTACTACGTAGACCAGAGCCTTTCCCCAAAGTCCAAAGTCCAGGTAAAGAGGCGGTATCTGAGGGAGCTTCCAGGTGACTAGGGTGGGTCTGACCGGTGGGCCTTGCTAATTACTGCTGTCTGTCTCCCTCAGAGCTGAAGGAAGACAGTGGTTTTGGGAGTCAGTCGGTGGAAGAGAAGCCAATGGCCCAGTCTGGGAAGATGCCATCAGCACCTTTATTGGACCCGCCATCGCTCTCACTTCACAACCAGGAGGAGCAAGTGCACTGATGTTTGGAGGCCCAGAACATGACTGACTGCATGGGGAGGTGCTCCCCAGTCCCACGTTCCAGCAGCAATCACTGGGATGTTGCACAATGTTGATCAGCTCTGATTTTAATGGTTGGTCTATAAAAGAGAGTTCAGCTTGTCCACTGACTTCATTAGGCCTGGCCCATTGTGGGGGGAAAAGCACTCGGCTTTCAGTCTTGTTCAAGTCAAGCTGAGTTTCAGGAATATGATCTGGAATCTTCCTCCTGTTTTCTCCCCTCTTCCTCTGCAATGGCCGTCACTTGTTGAGCAATGGAAACTACTTCTGTGCAAGCTGCTGGAAGAACATTATTTGCCAGGCTCCTGAAAATCTTACCTACACAGTGCCTTTGCAAGCCTTCTACCTTCTGGTGTCTCTTCCTTGGGAACTAATGGAATCAAGTCTTTTTTTCCAAGCAGAATCTCCAAAATTATACCAAAGGTAGGCTGTCTTAGCAGGTTGAATTCCTTAAGTTTAGTCCTATGAAGAGTGACACATGGCAAGTTGATCTTGAGGAGTTGGAAGGGCTCCCCCAGGCCATTAGATCCAAACCCCCACTGCCACACTGTCCCATGCAATTGCTTACTCATGATTTTTTTTCATGTCAGGAGTGACTTGAGAAACTGCAAGTCGCTTCTGGTGTAAGAGAATTCGCTGTCTGCAAGGATGTTGCCCAGGGGGTGCCTGGATGTTTGTGATGTTTTACCATCCTTGTGGGAGGATTCTCTCATGTCCCCGCATGGGGAGCCGGAGCTGACAGAGAGAGCTCACCCATGCTCTCCCTGGATTCGAACCTGCGACCTGTAGGTCTTCAGTCCTGCTGGCACAAGGGTTTAACTGGTTACGCTACTGGCAATTTGGGGTTTGAGTAATCCCTTCAGTTTTAGAGGTAGGGCAGTTGTTTTGCTCAATTCCTTAACCGTTTTAACACTCCTCGTGTGACAAAAGGCACCTTCTGAGAATGCTAATGTCAGTAGCCACCTTTTGTAAGTGGAGCTGCTGCCTTGCTCCAAATAGCAGCTTGTAATCTTATTTCCTATTCAGAAAGTTGCCTTGTGTAAGTATGTCATTGATAACATGCTATGTAAAGAGCAATCCCAGTCATATGAAATTTCTCAGTGGGAAAGAAAGCTGACAACAGTCCTTGCATATATTGCTCGTATTCTGAGGGAATCATGATTTTGGCATATTATCAGGAATTTTAAGCAAACATTTCTTCACTCAGAAAATGCTCAGTTCAGTGACAAATAAATGATTCAAATTTGTATGTGCTGGTGGTTGTGTTGTGGTGTCTGGAAAAAAACCAAGCCTTGGTTTGAGGACCTGTGTCCTAGAGTTTAGCCCAGTGCTACTCAGCATTTTTATCAATGACTTGGGACAGTGAAATAGGAGGCATGCTTATTGAATTTACAGATGACACCAAATTTTGGGTGGTGGGATAGCAACTATCCTAGAGGACAGGAATAGAATCCACAATGATCGTAAAAGAGAACTGGGACAGAACTAAGAAAGTGAATTTCAAGAGGGAGAAATGTACCATAATACACTTGGGCCAGAAACATGAAATCCACAGATACAGAATGGTGACGTCTGGCTTGAAAGGTATCAAGGAGTGCTAGTAGACCATATGCTGAACATGAGTCAACAGTGTTATTCAAGAAACAAAAAAGCCAATGCAATTAATCTTGCCTAAGTGCTATGCCCATTCCAACCTAGGGCCCTTCCATACAGCTCACATTACCTGTGGCAGTGTGGACTCAGAGAACTCCATTCAAAGCAGATATTGTGGGATTTTCTGCCTTGATATTATGGGTTATATGTCTGCATGGAAGGGCCCTGAAAAAAATTACTTGAGATTGGTGTATGTGTTTCTCTCCTCCAGTTGTCCCGAGAGGTGGTTGTGCAGGAACTGAAATCACTACTGAATTTGGCTTACGAACTCTGGAGCTGTGCGGGAAGGATTTCAAGGAGAACCAGTCACTAGGTGCTTGTATAGGTTTTACTGCAGTAAATGAAGGAAGAAACTGTACAAAGCTCTTTAGGGTTTGTTTTTACAGTCAACTCAAGAGTAGAATAAAAAATTGACACATTCAGAGAGTCAGTGCTGGAAACAACCAGCCCCTTCCACTAGTGGGTGGGCATTCTCCTCCCACTCACTGCCACAAATACACCAACTATAGAGGTAACCTCAGGCCTCCCATGTGTGCAGACTCCATTGATTTATCTGGCTCCCTCTATGCCATGATCTAGGGCTTTCTTTTTCCACTGCATACATGCAGTTGTTATCAAGTATTGGAGCTGTAGCCTTGAAGCCCTTTGAAATTCAAAGTTAAGAGAGCAGGTTGTCTGTACAGGGGCTGTAAGGGCACCAGCTTTCCTTCTTTCTTTTGTAGGCAAAGGTCTGGGGAGTGGAAGTGCTCCTGGCAGTTTCGGAACCCATCCCCACCCACAACTACACACCCGTCATCCCCAGGCTGGAAAATGTCTCTACTTTCTCTCGAGCTAGGTCTTCAGAGAGCAATGCCACTTGGCTCATCTATTCAGATCCAACCAATTCATAAGAGTCATATGAAAGCCAGGCTCTAGTGGGGCCAGCAAGGCCCATCATCCACAGTGATCTTTACGGGGACGGGGGAGAGGGGTTCAACAGGGAGGTGTGCTCATGGGCCACCCTGCTATGGCTTTGGCAGGCTGCCAGCTTGGAGGCATCCACTATCCCTTTGTAAAACCCTGTTAACGCTGGCTGCATTGCAAGCCCTGGCCGATTCTGTAAGTGCTGAATGAGTATCAGGGTGAAGCTAGGTCCCGCACATGCTGGTGGAAAAATAATTGAGCCAGTCCAGGACTGTTGCTGGTGGTGAAGGAAGTGGGCATCCATGCAGGAGGTGCTGGTTCTCCTGTAGGCAGCCAGTGCAAGCATTGTGTCTGCAGGAGGGATGGGACCCTCTCCCCCAAACTAGGCAAAACTGCTGACAGTGTAGGAAGTGTCTGTCGTTTTAGTAGCAGCAGGATTATCCCTAACTCAGCGTGATGCAACTTTTATCAGGTACTAAAAATTTTAAAATGTTGTATCACAAGAACTGTAAGAAACTGGCAAGGAAAGGGTGCAGTGTAGAGCAGCCAGACACCCCTCCCCCTCACATTTTTTAAATAAATGGTAAAAGGTCCTTTCTGTGGAGATATCCCTGTGTGATCTCGATAACAGCCCTGTTGCTCTGTTACTCGTGTGGTCTTTGATTGCTTGAAGCATGCAGGAACCAGAGTCTTGTGAGACCAGGGAAAGCTGCACACACAGGGACTGCGGGCAAGATCGGACACCGCTCCTCTTCCTGGTGAAGCTGACACAGGATCTGGTCCGCAGGAAGGTGCCCTCCGACCTCCTACTGTGTCCACAGAGGATGAAGTCATGCAAGTTTACGGGATCGGCATCTGCTCTCCTTGCAGGCACCAGGCCCTTCTAGGATTTCTGCAGACTGCCGGCAGCTTGTCGACTGTTGCGCTTGATTCGAGGCCCTGTGCCTGCTGGCTCCTGGTCCACAGAATGGCTGGACTGGGATTTCTTGAGGTCTTCGGCACTGCTTGCGGCGTCAAACAGGGCAGCCTCCAATGCTGCCAGGTCCTCAGAACCAGTCTTCAGCTTGGTCCGCATCAATGTAGCATAGACACCGTAGCGTGATTTCTGTAGAAAGTGAGAAATTGTGATTTGGAGGACCTTCAGCCTTTCCCAATTAAGATACTCAGTGAGCCAAGTCTCAGTGATCTCTATCCTGCGGAAGCTTTAAAGTGTGGGTTGGAGGAGAAGTGGCATGTAGGTACAGGTGCAGTGTTGCAGAAAATGTGTATCATAGTAACTAGTCATGGTAGTTCGTTGCCGGGGGGGATGGGGACGGACGGGGACAGAGCTGTAAAAAAGTTGGTCCACTTGGGATGTGTGTATGGGGGAACTACACTGCTCACACATCTGCTGTATCTCCACCCTTTCCAGTGAAGGCCTCTGTGTTTACTAGCATGCAATCTTTATGTTTTGGGATCTACCGGTTTAGTTCCAGATTGAAAAAAAAATACCCAGGCTAAAATGCCCTCATGCCCCATTGCATTACATTGCATAATTGCTTGATGCCCCTTAGGAGACATTTTTAGTAAAAGAAGAAGAAGAAGAAAGAAAGAAAAGAAAGAAAAAGAGGTATACTGTCCCCCAGCCTCAAAAATATGCTTGGAAGGATGTGCTTTTATATACTACAGGCAGTCCCCAAGTTATGAACAAAATAGGTTTCCTTTGATGTGCTCTTAAGTTGAATGTGTATGTATGTACAATTCTTAAGTGCAACCCCAGCCATATAAAGCATGCATGCAAGCTTTGGATAGCATAAGGAAAGGTCAACGCCCCTGTGGTGGTTGTTCGCTGCCTATGTCCCTGTTCAGAAGATTTCGCCTCACTTTCTGTCCCTGTGATAATTGGATTTTGAAACATTTGGTAGGCAGTCCTCAAGTTACATTTTAAGTGTAACACCAGTTTTATACACACATAAACACAAACATAGTTACACCACTGTGTGTGTGCATACAAGCTTTGGATAGTATAGGGAAGGGCTAACACCCTTGTAGTGTTTGTTTTTTAGTCTGTGTTCATATTTACCCTCACTTTCTGTCCCTGTGATAATTTGATTTGTTTTAAATTGGCTTGTGTGGAAATAAAGACTGGCAAGAAAGCTTCAGTGGAGACACCTTTTCCCACAACAACTCTTCCAGGAGTGAATTTCCCTTCCTAGGGGTAGATTTTTCTCAGTTCCTGTTGTTTCACCCCCATTCTTAACTATGAGTTGTTTTTCACTTGGGGGCTTCCTGTAGCTCTAATTCATTGCCCTTCTTTCTGCAAACTTCCCACCTGGCATCTCTACTACGGCTTGGCAAATTCAGTAAGGAAATAACTCTAGCTCCCCACCACACTGACCTCAAATATCAGATACTCCTCCTTCTGCTTCAGTTCTTCGTACTCTTTGCCCTTCACTTTCTTCTCAGGTAGGGAAGAGCGGTGCTCTAGAAGTTCAGCTGCCATAGCTTTGAATTTGGTCTCATGGTTCTTCACTTGCTCATCCTGTGGAAAGGAAAGAAGTTATGCCACTTGGCAAAGCTGACTCAATTTTTAAAACTGTTCTCTCTCTGAATTGGTTATTGTGTTCTTTCAAGTCATTTCCAATTCACTGGATTGCTCTTGTGGTCTCTTCTAACTATGATTCTTCTAAAAACAATCCTATCTGGGGTTGGTTTTTTTGCGGGGGGGGTGGGGGTGGGATTTGTTTATAGAAGGGTTGTGTTTACTTTCCTCTGAGACTCAGAGAATGTGACTGGATCAAAGTCCCTCAAGTGAGTTTGTTTCCATTGACAAGTGAACTGGTCTCCAGAGTTGTAGTTCAATGCTCAACCACTACATCATGTCTCTCTCATTGTACCAAGTCCTCCAAATAACTTTCTGCATAGTTACAAGGATAATTTAATCTTTTCCCCTTCACCCTTTCTCATTGATGAAAGTGCTATAACCTCCCTTCCCCATTTTCAATTGCAATCCCATCAGGCAATTGGGTTAATCTCACATAAAAAGGGGTCAACCTTCCGAGAGTTTACCTCTGCTTTAAGCTTTTGTGAACTACATGCCACTTACACGTAAAGAAGTTACTTATAATCCATGAAAACCTATGCAGAAAGAAAATGTTGCATCCCGAAGACGCCACGTAACATTTTCCTTTCCTTTTGAACCTCTCAGTGATGTTACTTTTCCTTCCAAAATCTCATGATGCATACAAAGTGTAGCATAGTATAGCATTGCACAGGACAGAGGCTCCACTTACTTGAGACAGCCGTGTGATGGAGCTGGGCAACAATGGGCGGCTGAACTTCTTTTGGGACCCAATGGCAGCTGGAAATGGGGGCGCAGAGAACATGGCTGCTACCACATTGATGCGTGTGATCCAGGAATGCATTTGTTCTGTGTTACTGAAAGAAGAGGCAGGAAGAACGAAACACCATTCTCCAGGTAAATACATGTTTTAAGACAACTCTTGATGCCAGGTTTTAAATAAAGGAAAAGATATGCAAAGAGAAGGACTTCTCTGGCATGTATGTATCTGTATCCCCATTAAGTGAACTATGGGATTTCCAGGGCAGGTGCTATCAGCACATCACCAATCTGACACCAATCAAAGGAGACAGTAATCTGAACTACCACAACCCACTTGTATGAGTGCAGTGGTCCTTGATCACTTCTTCTGAGACCACTGCTCCTGCTAAGTTGAGGAAGGCTTTTGGGCAGGGCAGCCAGAGCTATCGAAGCCCAACCTGTGCCCAAGTATATTTGCGAAGGGAGGGACCTGTGTGTGCCACTGACATCTTGACAGAACCTACTAGTTGCTGGCTGTTCTTCAACATAAAGCAAGTTAGAAGCATAGGCAGAGGCCAAGTACCTTATATACTCATGCATGTCAACCTTTTGGACTTGAGGTCCATATCATGGATGTTTGATATGAGCCAGGAATAAGCTAAGGGCCCTTCAGGGATAAGGGAAATAGCTATTTTCACACCCAGCCATTCAGATGGGCCAGAAGTGCTGTGATGGACATAGTAGAGGGAGTTGGTGATTCTTTCAGGCCATTCTACTCGGAGAAGGGGATGCATCCCTTTTTAAATAAGAATTAAGATAAGGCAGTCCCAAGTTATAAACAAAATAGGTTGAAGTTAAGTTGAATTTGTTTGCAAGTCGGAATAGGTACATCTTTTAAGTATGGCAGATATATCTATCGCATCTTTGGATAGCATAGGGAAGGGTTAACATCCCTGTGGTTATTTTGCTGCTTGTGTTCCTGTTCAGAGGATTTCACTGCACTTTCTGTTCCTGTGACAATTGGATTTTGAAAACTTTGGCTTGTTGTGGAAACATGGATTGGTGAGAAAGCTTCAATTGAGACACCATTTCCCATGATAACTCTTCCAGGAATTAATTTCCTTTCTAAAAGGTAGATTTCTCTCACTTCCTGTTGTTTCGCCCCCGGATGTAAATTGGATACAGTGGTTCCTCACTTATTGCCGGTGTTACATTCCAGGACCACGCGCGATAAGTGAAATTCTGCGAAGTAGGAACACCCCCTTCCCTTCCATCCTCCTCCGCTTTACCTTTTGAAGCAGCAGCCACAGTTGAGGATGCTGCGGAGGCGTCGCAGACCCCAAGTGGCGAGGAGGAAGAGGAAGGTAAAGAGGGCAAAGGGGCGGATCTTCCCTTCCCACATTCTTTACCTTCCACTTCCTCCTCCTCATTGCCGCTTGGGCTCCATGCCACCACTGCCACCTCCTCAACTGCGGGGCCCAAGCGGTGGCTAGAGGCCCTGGCAGCGATGAGGAGGAGGAAGAGGAAGGTAAAGAAGGTGAGGAGCTGGCTCTTCCATCCCCGCCCTTGTGGGCAGCAAGAGGCCCAGGCGGCGACAAGGTGCCTCCTCTGGTGTTTCTAGAAGGTAAAGAGGGCTAGGGGGGTGCTTTCTACTCAGTGTTCCCTCGCTACGTAAATTCATATATTTTTAAAAAAATTCGGAACAGCAAGTCCACAAAAAGTGAACCGTGAAGTAGCGAGGGAACACTGTATTTGGCCCCTCCATTATCACAGACCAGACTTATGGGAACGAGGGAGAGAGCCTCTGTGGCCCCCCGACTTTGAAACACATTGCCTTGCGAGATTAGGTTAGCCCCCACCTTGGAAACTTTTAAGAATCTTAAGACGTGGCTTTTCCGTTGAGCTTTCGGAGAATGATCTCACATGTCCCTTGTCATTCTCCTCAAAAATGGGTGTCCTCACATTGCATTGTCTTAGAACCTCCCCTATAAATATATATGTTTTAATCTGATCTCATCCTTAGTTTTTTATCACTGTATTTTCCACATGTGGCCTGCTCCTTTTATTTTATTTTTATTTTATTTCTTGTTTTACTTGATACGTTTTATGTTTTTATGTTATTGTATTGATATGTAATTCTGGGCTTGGCCTCATGTGAGCCACCCCGGGGTACAAATAAAGATGATGAACTGCCTGTACTATACTTACATTGACCCATGGATAAATCGACCCAGGCTTTTTTGAATCAATAGTTAAACTAAAATTTCTAGACTTACGTATGAGTATATACAGTCATTCTTACAAAGAATGCAGGGGCATTTTAAATTAAGTCATCTGGGGGTAAGGGTGAAAAAGGGCAGGTAGTGCAATACAGAATAGACCAAGATACAAATCCAAACATCCTGAAAGAATGGTTAAATAAGGCAACAAGAGCCCAGAAATATGGAGAGCCCTTCTAGGAATGGCTAATCATGCCAATCAAGCCATAAAAAGCCTCCAAATCTTGCAATTCCATATACGTGCAAAGCCCCAATACTTACGGAGCCTGGAATAGGAAGACTCTCCAGTCAGCTGTCCTGAGGTAGAATACGTTGGGTCTCTTGCTGTAGTCTGATGCTTGGGTGGCCAAGGAGTGGTGGATACTAATGGCATTCTTAAGGTCCTCCTCTGCCAGGGCTTTACCAGGCTTATATTCCTCCTGAAACGTGAGCAGATGTTATGCATGTGAGGCAGGCGTCTTTCCTCACCTCTCACTTAGGCTGGTGTCTTGAAGAATCCAAGACGGAGATCCTGTATCATGATTCTAACGACAGGAGTGGCTGCAGGTATCATTTCCAGATGTCTCAGAAATGCCTCAATTGGGGTGCAGCTAGGCTATGAAGGCCGTTCTGGGGATCATATTTTATCATTCATGACTACAAATGAGAATTCTCAACAGTTCCGATATCACAAGTCTGGGTTTCAATGTTTTCACCACTGAACAGGATTTCAGCTGTGGTTTTGAGAATGCAAAACCACAGCTGAAATCGTCTAGGAATGGAGACGTCTAGGAATGGGGACTGGGACTATGTACTCTTCTGCACTAGGAAAAAAAATCACGAGGATCTCCAAATGGCCTGTGAAGATTGAACTTCAGAAAGTAATATTAACTCCATGAAAATTCTATTTCAACTGTAGACTTTATGATTTCAAATTCAGAAAATAGGTACGCAATTGAGATTCTGTGAGAAGAATTTCTCATCCACAACTGCAAACTTTCTTCCATCCCTTTTTCTGTGTTTAAATTCTATGTTTCAAATCACATGATTATGCAAGTCCAGCTAATTTCTATTGAAACATGCGTGTTATGGATTCCTCCTCTCCCTGTCCTTGCCATTTTATGCTACAAGGCTGATTACAGAGCTTGAAAGGCTTCTGTTAAAAGGTGTGTAGGAAGAGGAGTGCAATAATTTATTTTCCAGCTCTCTGCTAAGACAGGCTCTTTACAGATTGCCAAATACTGACAATTTGTACAGGGTTGGTCATTAAAAGGGTGGGCAGTTATCTGTCCCTGGTTTGTTTCCAGCACTCTTCGTCTTCCAGGGAGGGAACTCTCTTGATACAAATGTGACTTCTTCAGTGGCTGCTTTGCTAGGCCACCCTCAGAGTGTTACTCATGTTTCCTCATCGCACCACCTGCCACTTGGGAGCTTTGGCACCTCCTGTTCCTGTTCTTTCCCTCGGCGAGCTGCGACTGGGGTCAGCATCATTTCTACGGTGTGACAGACTGAAACAGAATTTGTTCCTGCCATTCCTTGCTCCCCTGTGGCTTCTATCATACAGGCATGGCTATGTGAGCCAATAGCTGCGGGAATAAATATCGGTGGTAGTTGCTCCCTAATGCTTAAATTCTGCTAGGCGGTTTCTTTACGTCTCTGCAAAGATGCCAATTTGCAGTGGCAAGACAAGCAGCTCAGTTTGTGAAGAGGTCCTGAAACATGGAAAGCAAAGAAAACGTGTGTGGTGGAGGCTTCTTCTTTGGAGGCTTTTAATCAGAAGCTAGATGGCCATCCGTTGGGGTTTTTTGTTGTTGTGTCAGGAGCAGCTTAAGAAACCGCAAATCGCTTCTGGTGTGAGAGAATTGGCTGTCTGCAAGGACATTGCCCAGGGGACGCCCAGATGTTTTGATGTTTTTACCATCCTTGTGGGAGGTTTCTCTCATGTCCCTGCATGGAGAGCTGTAGCTAACAGGGAGCTCATCCGCACTGTCTCCAGATTTGAACCTACGACCTGTCAGTCTTCAGTCCTGCTGCACAAGAGCCACCAGGGGCTCTGTCGGAGGTGCTTTGAATGCAATTTTCCTATTTCTTGCCCAGGGCTGGATTGGATGGCCCATGAGGTCTCTTCCAACTTAAGGATTCTATGATTCTATATGAGCATGGGAAAATACAGGTGTGTCCTTGTACAAAATGAATTAATTAGTTAAAATTACATGCAGACCCATCATAAAGTATATAAATAAATTATTATTATTATTATTAGAACACAGTTAATTTATCTGTGGGTTTCTGGATTAAAAGAATCAGGAAGAGTCTGAAATAACTCAAAATACGAGTATGAGAGAAGTAGGAGATAGCACTGCTCCATTTTTAATGACTTGTTATATATGCCCATTGCTCCTATTGACTTATGCCCAAAGCATCTCAACGCCTTTTCTCCTTTTTGTTAAGTGCCCCGCATTTCCTAGTCAAGGGTTTGGTTTCATAATGATAATGATGGATTGTACCCATACTTAAGAGTAGATCTAATGATATCAAGAAAATTTCCTTACTCATCAATAACTTCAAGTGCCACTGTCTAGAAATGGTCTACACAAAGTCTGACTAAGTCAGGATTCATCTCTTAGTTATACCAGAAGCATAACAATCCATGCACATGTATTTTTCCAAATGCTCTTAGTTTTGCAGACTATATGGACTCAGGGAGGTTGAGTCTCACTTTCAGGGGGGCTTTGTACCTTTTGCAAATAGAGGATCATTCCCTTCAGGATTCCATGGAAAGTCTTCCAACCCCTCTTTCCTCTTGGGGCTGTCAAAGCAAAAGAGACAGTCAGTAAAATAGCTCCTATCAGGTAAAGGCTGTGGCAGGGCTAACAGATATACTGTTGAAGGCTTTCATGGGCAGAATCACTGAGAGTTTTCTGAGCTGTATGGACATATTTCAGAAACATTCTCTCCTGATATTTCACCCACATCTATGGCAGGCATCCTTAGATGTTGTGAGGTCTGTTGGAAACTAGGGACCACTAAACGCAGCATTGCCCAAACATGAATATAGGAATACGAAAGGCACTTCAGCAGGGATAGGGAACCTATGGCTCGCGAGCCAGATGTGGCTCTTTCATGATTGCATCTGGCTCTCCAAAGCAGCCCGGGCCTAGGTTTCCCAGCATACAGCAGGGAGGAGTGACGCAAATGCGCCGCGACTGCCGCTTCCACGCAGCCATCGCCACCTCTTCCTCATCACCTGCTGTTCTTGGGGCCCTGCGCCCTCTTCGCCGGGGATGGCGGAGCCTGGCGGTGGCGCCTCGCACTTGTCTACCTCTTTGTCCTCCGTCGTGGGCTTTGGGGAGGCGGGCCGGGCCCTGGCATCACGGACCCGGCCTTGCTGCCCCCAGGGGATGCCCAGCTCATCGTCGGGCAGCTCAAGAGCCGCGGCCTCTTCGACGCCATCCGGAGGGACTGCCTCGCTGACATCGACACCAAGGTCCGCCTTGGCCCCGTGCCCTCCTCCCCCTTCCTTCCTTTCTCTTTATTTATTTTCCCCCTCTTTTTCTTTCATTCCTTTTTCTCCCTCTCTCCCCCTACCTTCTTTCCTCCCTCCCTCTTCATTCCTTCCTCTTCCATTCTTTCTTTCTCTCCTTCCTTTTCCCTCCCTCCCCTTTCTTCTTTCCTCCATTCTCCTTCTTCCTTCCTTTCTCCCCTTCACCCTTTCCTTCTCCCCTTCCTTTTCCCTCCCTCTCTCCCCTTCCTTCTTTCCTCCATTCTCCCTCCCTCTTCCTTCCTTCCTCTTCTATTCTTTTCCCCCAAGTCTTCCTTTCCTTCTTCCTTTTCACTTCCCTTTCTCTCCTCTTTTCTTTTCTTCTTTTCCCTTCATTGTTTTACTTTTTCCTCACTCCCTTTCCTTTCTTTTCCCCACCCTTTCCTCTCTTCCCATTTCCTTATTTCTTTTCCCCTCCTTGTCTCTCTCCTGCTTTTCTTTTCTTCCTTTTCCATAATTCGTTCTTCTTTTCTTTCTTCCTCTCCATCTCACTCCTTTATTTCCTCTGTCTGTCTTTCTTTCTTTCCCCCTTCCTTTTGTCTTCATTTCCTTCCCAGAGTCCGGAGCATGCCTTTTGCAGAGCAAGGTCTGAAGTGTCCCATTATTCTGCCGGGAGAATCCTTTTCTCATAGTATGTACGTATATACTCACATTTCGTTGAATTCAGTCTCTCTCTCTCTCTCTCTCTCTCTCTCAATATATATATATAATATGGCTCTCACTGAAATAAATTTCCAATTATTTTGCTTTTATGGCTCTCTGAGTCAAAAAGGTTCCTGACCCCTGCACTACAGACTAACTCAACCAGAGAAGTCAGCTATAACAAAGCACTTGATGAACCAACCTGGATACAGCATATTATTTGAGAACACGGAGATACTGGACCACCGTGTCAGACTACACAGAGAAGCCACTGAAATCCACAAGCCTGTAGACAATTTCAACAGAAAGGAGGAAACCATGAAAATGAACAACATTTGGTTATCTGTATTTAAAAACTCTAAAATCAAGACAGTAAATAAAGAACAACACTCAGAAGACAGAGGAATTCCAGGCATGAAACAATCAGGGCCAATTAACACCTCCCAGCAAAGGATTCCCATAGGCAGCCAGGCTTTGAAACGGCAAGGCTTTCCATGCTAATCACGCTGGCCAATTGCAACATTCACACTTGCCTCAGGCAGTGTTCTTTCTCCCACCCTGGCCATTCCACAGATATATAAACACAATTTTCCTAGTTTCCAACAGACCCCTCAACCTCTGAGGATGCCTGCCATAGATGTGGGTGAAAAGTCGGGAAAGGATGCTTCTGGAACATGGCCATACAGCCTGAAAACGCACAGCAACTCACTAACCGATGTATTTTGCAAAAGAGGTGGTGGTGGGAGGTAGTGCCTGACCTGAAGAATGGAGCCAGGAGAGGGCTGCAGTCTGGTCATGGCTGCCTGCCTTTGAGGGCATGGCTGCGGATGCAGCTCTGTGCTTGCTGCTTCAGAGGAAGCCGGCACAGCAGGTAAATTGGACTCAGCAGCAGATACAACATATACAGGCAGCATCTAATCAGATCAGGGAGGCATTCACGGGCTGAAATTGGGGGGAGTTTTTTTTCCTCCCAAGGGCAAAGGAGTGAATGCTGTAACTGCATTCACTGGGGAAAGACAAAAACTTTAGAACCAGGCAAATGCTGTGGTTCCCAACCCATTTTTAATCATAGTGTCAACCACTAACACCAGCCATGATTGATGTTGTTAAGTTGAAAGCACAGTTTAAAAGCTACACCAGGAAAAAAATGGAGGGAGTGAATATTAGACGGAGAAGGCTGTCACCTGGCAGATGAGCTCAGCTGATCCCTCCAGGCTTACTAGCAACCCTCCCCCCCCCCTCCAGATAACCTTCCTGGTGCCCTTCTTGAAAATGATGCACTCATAACCAGTACAACATTGCAATCTTACTAGAAATTGCTTGCAGTGAGAAATAAAGGACCTCAGCAAGTGGTGATGCACAAGCCTGTCCCAAAACAAGGAATCTGAAATGACATCTATTGTCGCTGAGCAATTCCGTACAACTATTGAAAGCTGGCCCCTTTGTTCTTGTACTTCATTTGCAATTTCTGCACCCACTGAAGTATGTAATGTTGCCCATGTGCTGTCTCTAACATCATAAAATATATGTCTCTCAACACTAGTTGGTGCAGAACATGGGCAGAACGGTACTATTGCTGCTTTTTGCTGGCTTCCCAGAAGTACCTGGATACTTGGATAGCCTCTTTTGAAACGGAAGGCTAAAATAGATAGGGCTGAACCAGAGTGTAGCTCTTTTTGTGTCCTTACATTGCACTGGACTGAGCACATCTACTATGCAGGACCCTTGCATTGATAGCTCTGTTGGAAATAGGCCTTCTTATAAGTGACATGCAGCTTTGCACAAAGAAGCAGAAAGTGGGCAGAAGCTTTAATCTCCCAGAACAAAATCTATGCTGGTGACTTCACGCTGAGTCAGTTTTTATTTACCCTTCAGCTGATCAAGGATATGGTGCACACTGAACATTCATACAGCTTTCATCATTTGTGGATCTGGGAAGTTGTCCAGCTCTGTGTTCCCAACCAGATTATTTCTGCTACAATTATACCACTCTCAAGAGTTGTCTTCCTACTTCCTAGTCTAGTGCTATTGCAAACATGGAAGATGGGTACGGGTTTAATGTGGAGAAAGCTACACAGGCTGTGAGAACACACCTAACTCCCTTTCCCCCAGAACTACAGAGAAAATGTGTGCTTCTCGGCCTAAAAATAATAATTCCTACAGTACAGTCTGCAAGAAAAGGCTAACCATAGCGCTAATGTGGAATGCTTTTGTCCAGAAACAGAGAACCCTTTTCTATGTAATTCTCTTGAGCTACAAGTCAGAAGTGGATATGGCCAAAAACAAAATGAAGATCTTTCTTGTTCGTTCCTCTTGTTGCCTACTCCGTATCAGGTCCTCTCTCATTATATATCTTCTCATTCTGGATCATCAGCTTGCTGGGATTCTAGTGTATGGAGAAAAAACTGTGTGGATCTGCCAGTGGGTGGTGTGTGTGTGTGTGTGTGTGTGTGTGAGAGAGAGAGAGAGAGAGAGAGAGAGAGAGAGAGAGAGAGAGAGAGAGAGGTGGGAAGCATTTCTCTCTGTGGTGCCCATTCACGGGGGCAGGGACCAATGAGGGGTATGTGGCTGCAGAAAGGTTTGGCTAAGCAAAAATGATTTTTTTAATGACAACCCAATTTTTTTAAATTTCAAGTTTTCATTTGTAGCCCATTTTTGAACTATTAGGGAAGAAACGGGGGGTATCAGTGCTATTTATTTATTTATTTATTTACCATATTCATATCCCGCCCTTCTCACCCCAAAGGGGACTCAGATTGGCTTACAGATAGGCAACAATTCAATGACATATATATATAAACAATCAATTAAAAATAAACAGTTACATTAAAATTATAGATTTAAAACATCTTACCAACAACATTTAAAAACCACGCAGTCAAAAATCGTAATCCAGAGCCATTCCAGTTGCCAATGGCACAGTGTATCTTAAGAACCGTCTCTCTCCCTACCAACCCCAGAGATCACTTCGCTCTGAAGACCTAAATCTACTGGAAGTACCCAGCTTCAAGGCCATTCGCCTAACATCCATGAGGCGCAGAGCCTTCTCTATTGTGGCGCTGTCGTTCTGGAACACTTTGCCAAACAAAGTTCGTGCCCTACGAGACTTGTAGGCGTTCCGCAGGGCCTGTAAGACCCATCTGTTCCGGCTGGCCTTTGAATCTTAACTTTGTTTTTTTAAAAATGCTACATTTTCTGTATTATGATGTGTTTTACTGAATGTTGTGAGCCGCTCCGAGCCCTTGGAAGAGTGGTGGTATACAAATTTGAATAAATAAATAAATATTCTATATCCATTTCTAGCACTGCATTACTTTACTGACAAAGGCTTGGTCCCCTAACCAAGTCTTCACTTTCTTTCTGAAGGCCAAAGAGGGAGGGCATTGATCTCATTGCTAAAATGAACAAGTGCCATGCAGGGGATAATTCAAATGGTATATTGGCTCAGTGAGTGCAGAGCAGTTGGTAATGTGGCAGGGAGTTTTTGTGATGGTTAAGGACACATGAAGAAGATAGTTGTCTGTTAGGGTAAGACAGGTTGCAGATAATCTCTACAATGATCAACAACCATTTCTGCAATTGCAACATTTTTTCCCCTGCCACAGAAGACCTTTGGGCTTTCACTGACATGCCCCCTCCTATGCCAGTCATCCTCTACCTATTTTTTCAAGCCATCTTCTACCTATTCATATATTATTAGTATTAATAGCATTTTGGCTGTTTGTCCCCTCTCTGGTTTTTATGCAGAGGCTCCAGCCAGACTCCCTCTACCTGAATTTTGGCTGTTTGGGTCTCTGACCATTGAACAAGTTGGCTAGGGCTTCTGGGAGTTAGAGGCCCAAACAACTGGAGGGCACAGTTTGAGGATACCTGACCTCTGCAATTGTGGGTGCTGGATAAATCAGCTCACATCTAAACAAGGGTACTAGGTTTTTTAAAAAGTGATACATAATTCTCAGTATGTTTTTTCCCTCAAGGTCTCTCTGACTGCCTCAAGGAAGCCTAATTACTTAAGATGGAAGCATGTTCTGGTCAAGGGATAAGTTTGAACAATTATCTCAACACGTCCTTGCAGGCAAAACTAAACCTTCCTGTTGGTTACTGCCTTAGACTACCTAATCCCAGCCTATAGAGAAGAGCTGGAAAGTGGGTTGTTGTAGGTTTTTGGAGCTGTATGGCCATGTTTCTAGAACATGGCCATACAGCCCAAAAAGCCTACAACAACCCAGTGGTTCCAGCCATGAAAGCCTTCGACAATACGTAGAGCTGGAAAGACTAACAGTTCAAGTCAACACTCTCCCCTTGCCCCGTTCCTGATATACAAACAGCCCCACATACTTTTTTTGCAGTCTGGCTCCGCATGACTCTTGCGCACCAGGATACCATATTTGTACGTGGCGATGCTGGGATCCTGTGAGAAGTCCAGGAAAGGGTTGCTGCAGCTGCTGATGCGTTTGATGGACTTTGGGTTGGGGTCTGCCAATTCCGAAAGGGACTTGCGCAGTTCTTCTTCATCTCTAGAGGGGAAATAAGCATTAGAGGTTCACATCTTTTAACCACCCCACTCTCTTGAAACCTGAAAGTTGCATACCAGGAGACCCAAAGAGGGAGTTGCTAGTGAGACCAGAGCTGCCTGTGGTTCTGTCCTCCTAAGCACATGGACCGGAGTGTGGCTTTGATAGGACCCAAGATAACAATTACCATATTCACTCGTCTAATGCGCACCTTTGTTGAGTGAATTACAAAGCCCAAAGTGAGGTGTGCATTACATTTGATGGTGGATTAGAATCGCGCATGTAAAACTGCCTGCATCTATCTCTCAAGCCGAGACTGACAAACTCACCAGCCTCGGCCTCACGGGGCCACGGCCTCCCAACTAGTATCATTTGCCATTTTTGGAGGGGTGTGGTGTCCCTTTGCCCTTTAGCGGTTCCGAGGCAGGCAGATTGGCCGACAGGCAAGGGGAAATGGTGCATTAAATTCAACATCTAATCTTTTTTTTGTAATGTGCACCTTCAAAATTAAGGTGTGTATTACAATCTATGATGCATTATGCTTGAGTATATATGGTATGTCTATCTGGGGAAAGTAAGTTGGGAGACAATCTTTTTGGAACCATGAACACGATAGAATATGCATTCTCTGTGTTTAAGATAACCAATAATTCAGAGTAAGCGCCCAGTTTCAGGTATGGAGCTAACCGGGATGTACTCAGAAAAACTATTTCCGTGGAGTAATAGGGGAAACTACATTTATGCTACTAGCTTGATAACTATAACACATAACAAAGACAAGGAAGACAGAAAAAAGCCCCAATGAGGAAAATTATTTTCTATGGCATTCTAATAGGAGTTGCTTCAGTTAATCCCATACATGTTAATAGAGCTGTGAAATTGATAAGACCATCACACACAACTTCTGGTCTGATCTGCTTAATTATGAAGATGTTAAAATAGAAGAAAATAATGTTTTTGTCTAAATACATTTTCAAAGAAAAAAATGACTTGTAAGAACTGTACAAGTTAAGAAATGACGGGGCATCACTGCATAGCAAGTATCTTATAGTGTTATTGGAGCAAGTCGATATATACACACACCCTCCATTTTCTGATTTTTCAAAAAAGAACTTTGAAAACTGATCTAAACACTGGGTTATTTGCATGTTACTCATCGTGAGTCATGGGGGACCATCTGCTTTATTTTTAAAGGGTTGGATGGTTGGCTATGTGCATACAATTGTTCTGTGAGTTACAACAAAAACTAAAAACCCACGGCATATGTAAGAAAAACTTGAAACCTATTTACATATGAAGAGTATTGTGCACTGTTTGTTCATCACCAAAGATATGCCTACCGAGGGTGGTGAACAAAATGATACCCTTTTTGAACGAAAGCAAAATGACACATAGAGATGTAGAGTTATCATATCTACAATCTTCAATACAGTTATTGTTAAACATAATAGTCTGGATCAGTACTCCACCTTGTTGAAATACTCTCATCATAAAGGCAGCAGAGGTGGGAACAGTGAGTAACAATGAAGAATGGAAGCTCTGCTTCATGGAAATCCTTGAGGTCTACTAGCATAACTCTTACTAACACGCATTTTAGTGCTGTGGTTCCCAACCTGTGGTACGCAGACCACTAGTGTTCCACAAGAACTAAAATATGGTCCATGGGCTCATCGTTACTACACCATTGCAATGAGAGTGACTGGTTTCACAAAACTGTCTTATACTGTCGAGGCTTATTAAATATGGTTTTCTGTAGGCAAGCAGATGGTGACTACTGGATGACATATGTTCTGTATCAGAAACTAGAACTGATGTGGTCTGATGGAGTTTTCTGAATCAGGACTCCAAATAACCAAACTGAATCTAATGTTGACCAAAAACTGAATTGTAACCCTTTTGGTACTAATGTTGGAGAGTGGTTCCAGGTCAATGTGGTCTCTGGTCAAGTGGTCCCTGATCAAAAACAGGTTGGGAACTACTGTTTTAGTGCCTCAAATGCATTGTTTCTGGGTAAATCTGACCTGCTGATTCTAAAAGTGGCAGCATTTTCCCTTGTCAGTTCCAGTTTTTCAGATTCTGAACATATGCCATATATGAGTTTTCACCTGCTCACCCATAATAATCACAACCTATGTAAGAAGCTAACTAACTAACTAACTAACTAACTTTATTTCTTATGAGTCGCCCTCCACGAAAGGTGCTCTGGGCAACTTACACAATTAAAATAAACAGGTTACATAGTCACTGCTTGTTACTCAATCATAGGCTCTTCTGAAGAGCCATGTCTTAAGTGCCCCTAAAAATGTATGTAGATCAGAAGTGGCTCTTTGGTCTGGCAGTAGGGAGTTCCACAAGATTGGGGCTACAATGGAGAAGGATCTCTGTCTTGTGGACTCCAAGCGAACCTCTCTAGGGCCAGGGACATAGAGAAGATTCTCATGAGCTGACCGTGGCAGTCTCTGGTGGTGGAGTGGCGTTAAACGGTCTCTTAGATATGGGGGACCCTGACCTCGGAGAGTCTTGAATGCTAGGACCAGAGTCTTGTAGAGGACTCTGTGTTCAACCGGCAGCCAATGCAAGCACTGCAGGGACGGAGTTATATGGCACCTCATTGATGTTTTTGTGAGGAGTCTAGCAGCTGCATTTTGCACAATTTGGATCTGGCGAATTGCTGCTCGAGGTAAGCCCACATACAAAGCATTGCAGTAATCCAGCCTCGACGTAACTGTGGCATGGATTACCGTAGCCAGAGCCTCTGTTGGTAAATAAGGCACCAACTGCCTCGCTTGGCGTAGATGAAAGAAGGCCCTTTTACTAGTGGAGGCAATCTGGGCTCCCATCGTCACTTTGGAATCCAGGATAACACCGAGACTCTTCACAGTGGGGGATGGAACTAACGGTGCCCCTTCAAAAGATGGTAATAGACCAACCAATTCAGATGGGTGGCTAGGCCACAAGATTTCAGTTTTTGCTGGATTTACTTTCAATTTATGGGCACATAGACATCTTGTCACCGCTCCAAGACACCAGGTGAAGTTATCCGGTACTGAAGTTGTTCCAGGTTCTAGTTTTAGGAGAAGCTGGGTGTCATCAGCATATTGGAAACATTCTAATCCAAATCTCTGGACTAGCTTGGCGAGAGGTCGAACATAGATGTTAAACAGAATTGGTGACAGAATAGCGCCTTGGGGTACTCCACAGTTGAGAGGGGATTTCTCAGATACTTGGCCCAGCCACTCCACTCCTTGGCTATGCCCTCTCAAGAATGAGTTGAACCACGTTATTGCTGATCCATGAATTCCAATAGCAGCTAATTGTTGGATCAGTAGATCATGGTCTACTGTATCGAAAGCTGCGGTGAGGTTGAGCAACACCAGTAGTACCGATCCTCCCTTGTCTAGCTGGCGACGGATGTCATCAGAAATGGCCACCAAAACAGTCTCGGTCCCATGTCCAGGATGGAAGCCAGGTTGAAATGGATCCAGGCCATCCATATTGTCTAAGAATTTCTGAAGTTGGTTTGCTGCCGCACGTTCAATCATCTTACTAAGAAACGGGAGGTTAGAGACCAGGAGGTAGTTGGTCAACATCGCAGGGTCTAAGGTGGGTTTCTTTAAGAGGGGGTGGACTATAGCTTCTTTCAACTAGAGTTGATATGGTCTATCCAATGCAATTTTCTGAACCAGTGCCCCAAATAATCCCAGAAACAGGCCTAAAAACCAAAACACCAAAACTTTTATTTTGTTTGGCTCTTGGAATCAGCTCCATGAATGAAGTTACCCATCCTTCTGCCACTTGCCAGCCCCAAAGGACAGAAACACAGAAAGCAGATGATTGGAAAGGGGAGACCTTCCTTAAATAAAAGGGCCAAGTGAATTATGTTGGCATCTGGTGAAGAAAGCCCCCATTTTCCTCTTTCTGGCAATAAAAACACATCCAGAATAATTCATATAATGACCTTTTTGTTAAAGCCAAAATCTTATGCCTCAGGTGGTTACCATACTCTGTTTTATTATGGTAGGTCCTAGGAAAAGTCCTGGTAGTAGTAGGCACCTGGATCGAAGCAAATTTTGAGTGATCTGAAAAGGGACACATAACAGGCTCTCCGCACTTTCCCTTGTGAGGCATGACTTGGGACCACTCCACACGGTGGCAGGGCAGGGAGCCGATGTGCTGCATTTTTAAGAGGATGTCACTTAAATGCATCCTCCAAAGCTGAGTTGTCTCTATGACGACAGCTTGGGCTACTCTGGCTCTCTGCCAGGGTTACAAACCAGGATGATTAATTCCAGCAAATCCACTAATCAAGTCACTGGTGACAGGAGCGGGGTGGGGATGGGGGATGGCACAGACCACATCACCCACAATGTGCGCGAAGGCCATGCTTTCTACAGAGATCAAATGCCAGAGACCTTGGCCCTCCAGGTCAAAGCTTGCCCTTCCGCACCGCGTTGATTCCAAAGAGGTCTGTGTTGCACCATATGGGCCATTCCTACTCAGCTAAGCCAGTGGCACCTTTAATACATGCATGCATTTTTTTAATTGTGACACTTTGAAAATAAGAAGGTAGAGCACCAATGATGAAAAGAAAGCCAAAATAAAGAAATAAGACTAAAAAAAGAGGATGATTTCAGAAAAATATCCAGAAAAGGGGAAGTAGAAATACATGTGGTGTACTCACATGGCCCACTGCAGCTTTTCATTCTTGATGGAGTTATACAGCGCCTGTGGAGATAAAAGAAACATCCGTGTTTTCAGACCAGCTGTGTAATGACAAAGGCACAATATTTCAAGACACACCATTCCCTTTAGAGTAATCAAAATTGACAAGAGAAGAGGTGAATCTTGAATTTAATTCTCAGCAGTGGGTTCTTTTGAAAGATAACATGGCACCTTCCCTTGTACAGGCTTCTTTAGATCAATAAGGCCATGTTTACACCAGCCCGGTGGTATCCACGTGGACAAGGGACCAGGCCAAAATGGTGCCTGATCCATCTGTCCAAACTGCTGCAAATCTCCAAGATACTCTAATTTTTCTGTTTGCGTAGATAAGTCCTAAGATCTTTGGAAGAGGCCTGTTTGGCATTCTTCGACGTGCACATTCTCAATATGGAAAACGGCCTTCTCTCCAATGAAGCCTATCTTCTTCTCTCTTTTTTTGCAAGATCTTGCCCCTTGTGTTTTGGACCAATTGATGGTCATATACGTTTAGCAACTCATACAAGCCTATCTTTCTCCTCAGATGTTTCCTAATGGCTATTTATTTATCGTATCAAGAGCAAACCAATGTATTTGAGAAAACACACAGTTTAAAGACTTGCCATTCTATTAAATGTTCATTGACCAGTAGCTGGCCACTTGGAGTGCCTCTGGTGTTGCTATAAGATGGTCCTCAATTGTGCACGTGGCAGGACTCAGACTGCATTGTAATAGGTGGTCTGTGGTTTGCTCTCCTCCACACTCGCATGTCGTGGACTCCACTTTGTAGCCCCATTTCTTAAGGTTAGTTGTGCATCAAGTGATGCCAGAGCATAGTCTGTTCAGTGCCTTCCAAATTGCCCAGTCTTCTATGTGCCCAGGAGGAAGTCTCTCATCTAGTATCAGCCATGGATTGAGGTGCTGGGTTTTAGCCTGCCACTTTTGGACTCTCGCTTGCTGAGGTGCTCCTGCAAGTATCTCTATAGGTCTTAGAAACTATTTCTTGATGTAAGTCGTTGGTGTGTTGGCTGATAGGGGAATGGGCTGGGGATGTCACTGCCTTGGTCCTTTAATTATTGGCTATTTCCCAGCGGATGTCAGGTGGTGCAATACTGGCTAGACAGTGTAATTTCTCCAGAGATGTGGGATGCAGATAGCCTGTGATAATGCAGCATGCCTCATTAAGAGCCACATCCACTGTTTTAGTGTGGTGAGATGTGTTCCGCACTGGGCATGAGTACTTAGCAGCAAGTAGCAAAGTGAAAGGACAGATGTCTTCACTGTATCTGGTTGTGATCCCCAGGTTGTGCGAGTCAGTTTTCATATTATATTGTTTCTAGCACCCACTTTCCTAATGACTAATTCTGGGTCTTTATTGTCCCGTTTTATCATTTGTAAATAGGGTCTATTTTCATGTTTGATTTATTTTTATTCATTTGCAAACCAAGCAAAGATCCTGAAAAACAAACAATTTATAAATATTTTAAATATTATAATAAATAAATAAACAAATATGTGTGAGAAAATTTCTCGGCACATCTAACACAATGATAAGAAGCAATTAGGTTAATGTATGTGAAAGGCAGAGTGGGAGAAACAATTCATTCCAGGTAGGTCAGGTTTTTTTTAAATAACACTGTCACAGAAATTCATATAAAATATATACTGTAAATTACAATAGACACATTCAGTCTAAAATAATGGCAGAGTTAAACGAAAGGAGCAAGGAAACTACAGAAGTGATCACAATTATTCCACACTAATAGCAATGCCTGTTCCAAATAACTACTGGGTAGCAGCAGCAGCATTTGTGTGTGTGCGCACGTCCTGGTCAATACTTGCTAGTATTCTGAATAAGTAGGCAATGTGACAGCCTTTTGAATGTGTTTTGCTATAAAAACCCTATAATGAGACAATCCCAAATGAAACAAGTGCAAGTGCTAGAAGGTGCTTCCAGGTCGGAAGCGCACTTAACAAGGTATTGGCGGACAGCAGGGGAAAACTATATGGTCCAGAACCAACTGAACTTCGGTCCAAATGATACTCAGCTGTTGATGTGTTCAGAGGTAAAAGGAAAGTCCAAAGCTGTATAACACACATATACCATATAATATATTTGTCAACAAGTCAACCTCATGTAAGATAAAGGTTTTCCCCTGACATTAAGTCCAATCGTGTCCGACTCTGCGGGGTGGTGCTCATCTCCATTTCTAAGCTGAAGAGCCAGGAGTTGTCTGTAGACACCTCCAAGGTCATGTGGCCAGCATGACTGCATGGAGCGCCGTTACCTTCCTGATGTTACCTATTAAACTACTCACATTTGCATGTTGAGGTTTTGGGGCCAAATTATGGATTTTATATGATCATGAGATAGGCTGAGGATCATTCTGTGGAGAAGGGAAAGTGTCTGTGCTGTCTCAAGGAGCCAGCCATGCATAGCTGTCACCATCTGCCTAGACATTTTAAAAAGTTTGGTATAATGCTAAATATTTATTATTTCTGTTGTTGCTGTTTCTCTACAGGGATAAACTAAGCCTTTCCTTCTGGGTTGAGTGGAGAGGTGTCAGTTTACTCACGAATAAGCAAGTGAAGCTTGCTCTCCCTCCTTTGCTCTGTCTGCCTCTCATCTTACCCACTGCAACTGTCACTATTCCTTTTTCAATCCACTTGCACTGCTCTTTCAGCTCCTTCTCTGATGGCGGTGGCTCACTCTCTCTTTTAGCTCCAGGGTGGCAGGATGGCCACAGCTAGCCTAAGGACTAACGGAGGCTGCATCTCATAGCATGGTGGTGTTGGGGGGGTGGGGTGGAGGGGGGAGAGCAGGTTTAGAGCCCATCCTAGTGCCAGGAGCAGGAGGAGTGTGTCGTTGTTTCCAGATCCACTTCTCCAAACTTTCCACTTGAGTTATAAAACTGGTCTCAGGAACTGAAAATCGGAATTAAGAGAAAGCAAATCACAGATATGAGTCTTCACTCAGGTAAAACCCTTGTGCCAGCAGGACTGAAGACCAATAGGTTGCGAGTTTGAATCTGGACAGAGGGTGGATGAGCTCCCTCTGTCAGCTCCAGCTCCCCATGTAGGGACATGAGAGAAGCCTCCCACAAGGATAGGAAAACACCAAGACATCCAGGCATCTCCTGGGCAACATCCTTGCAGACTGACAATTTTCTCACACCAGAAGCAACTTGCAGTTTCTCAAATCACTCCTGACATGAAAATACGCCTTGTAATTGACGATTTCTCGTGGAATATGGGAACCACAACAGGGGTAAATGTGATGAGCTGCGTGACAATCCTACTTCAGATGAGCTATGTAAACGTGATGAGCTGAGTGACAATCCTACTTGTATTATTTCATTCTATTTATAGCCATCTGTCTGCTATTATTTTTCTAAGATGACTGTCAAATTGCATCATATTTTTCTTCCTTCCTGTTCAAAATTCCATCTTTTCTTCCTCCAAAAATACAGCAGATATTGTCTAGGACTTTATCCCTCACGTCTTCCTAAGCAGCACTTATTCTGTATCTTTAGCAATCCTTCATCACACAAACAAGCTCCTTTCTCCCTTACTTGGAACATGGCTATAGACTTGCTTAATCCCAAGTTAGGGCAAAATATAATACTGGATTATTATTCCAAGTTTTTATTTAAATTAATGACCAACATGAAGATTCGCCATGGCTGAAAACTGAGTACAGTTGCTTTTTAGGCATGGCTAGGTCCAGTCGGAATCTTTGTAATTAAATTAGGATCAAATTCCTTTTTGAAATGATTTCGAAGTGATTTGGGAACCCAGAAGTATCCTTGCCATTTCGAAGCTACTGTCGCCATCTTTGTTCCGACTCAGGAAGTGAATCGGAAAAGACCCAGTGTTTGGAGGCAAGCAGCAGCTTGCATGCTGGGATGCTTGTCTCCAGCCAATGAGGGGTAACAATGTGGGGAGAGGCGGGGTTTCGGCACGGCAGCCATTGCCCTTTAAAAAGGCCCGCACGTGCCTTGTGGGCTCATTGAAAACCAGGGACGCGAACGGGAAGGGACTAGACAGGTTGGGTGGGAAAGGTGCCATGCCACTGCTTTGCAAGGGAAACAACAGGGTTGGGAACAAATTGGGGAAACCGGCTGGAAGCAGGCCCCTTGCCTGTGAGGCTTCCTTGTGTGTGGGGAGGGAAGAAGGGCAGGGCAGGTAGAAGAAGGTGTTCTTCTCTTGCCTGCCACTACCAATTTTCCTTTTTGAAGCAGTGATTTTAGCTTTCAACAGACCTAGTTTTGGAAACTAGAAATAGGGTTTCCTCTTTAAGCTAATGACACACTTTAACAATAAGATTTTAGCAAAAACACACACACACCCCACAATATCCAGAAGCAAGATGGTTATTAAACATTGGTTATCATAGTCTCTAGAGATCTGGATGATGACATTTTCAAGAAAGAAAATTGAGCATCACATCTTTTCACAAAACATAAAAGCGCCGCAATGGTGCAACCTTTGCGTGTTGGCTGAACTGCTGATCTGAAGGTTAGTTTCCCAAGTCACTTCTGACATGATAAGAAAAGAGAAAAGAGAAAGGTCCTCAGTAGAGTCCAGAAGGAGAAGGACAGAAGAGGAAATTATTGATCTCAGTCTCTAGATGTCAGGAACAACCGAGTGGAGTCACACCACTGTTTATTAATCTAAACTTCAATTTGAAACAACCTGCACATCAGAGGTTTGGAAATTATCTATCAACAGCAATAAATAAATAAATAAATAAATAAATAAATAAAATCTTGATTTCCTCTGCAAAATCCAGAAGACTCCTTCCCAGGGTGAATCAGCATTTTTTTTAAAAAAAACCTAATGTGTCTCAACACTCCAATTCACCAGCAAACTTACTGATCAAAAAATGACAAATTTTATTTATTTATTTATTTGGATTTGTAGACTGCCATTCGCAATGGCTCGGAGCGGTTTACAACGTAGCTCAATGAGAGCAAACAGTAAGTAAAACACCACAATAAAAACATAAAACAATAGAACAGCAGAGAAAATACAATTGAATCATGAGCTTTCGAAGGCCTGTCTGTACAAGTAAGGGATAGCTTTGGGATCTACCTAACTAAATATCACAATAACTTAAAACAATTCAATCAACTTGTCCTTAGATATTACAATCAAACCACTAGTTGGATGGGGTTTAAAAATTATACATAAAATGGATGAACCTGGACATTAAGATCACTTCTCAGAGGACTTTGTGTTTTTGTTTTTTTACTGAAACCACCAAATTAAATATCGACCAGATTCAAAATTCCTGGCTAAGAATATCATTTAAAATAAGGAACAAATGGAAATCAATACCTGCCCCAGGCCACTCTTCTACCCACCCCCTCCCACATATTTTATGTCAGTGGTTCTCAACCTGTGGGAATGTTGTTTCGGCCTTCAACTCCCAGCAATCCTAACAGCTGGTAAACTGGCTGGGATTTCTGGGAGTTGTAGGCCAAAACACCTGGAGACCCACAGGTTGAGAACCACTGTTTTATTGCAGTATACAGATAATCCAGTTCTTTCTACTACAGGTAGTCCCCGAGTTACAAACACTCAACTTACAAATGACTCACAGTTAAGTACAAGGGTAAGACAACAGAAAGAGAGAGAAATCTACCCCTTGAAAGGAAAATTAACTCTTGAAAGAGTTATCATGGGGGAAAGGTGTGTCCACTGAAGCTTTCCCACCAATCCTTGTTTTCATAAAACTACAGAACCTATTTTGTTTGGGAATGCCTGTATATGGGGATAAACAGTCTACATCAACAATAAGATCATTAACAATATTTGAAAAGAAGTGTCATCAGTCTAGCAATATACCGTACACAAGGATCAGGCCTCTTTGATTTATTTGTTTAGGCAAATCACTTCTGAACAAATCTTGCTAAGAAACCCCGTGATAGGTTTGCCTCAGGATTGTCATAAGTGGGAAACAACTTCGGAAGCACACTAGAATGACAACTACAGTAACAACTCAACATAATAGGAATGGGACAAGTCTGCAGAATCAACTGGGAGCTGGAACTGAATTTCAAGACATGATATTCTTTCTCGATCTATGCTCATTTCAAATGTAGGCCAGCCTATTTAAAGAAAATACCTTTAAGATTGTAGACAAATGGTAAGTAACACCAATGAAATTAGCCAGATGGGCCAAAAAGTATAATCTCTGATAGTATTGTTGAAGCCACAGGAATAAAGACAAAGGAGCCAACTAGAGGGAAAGTATTATTATCATACATCAAGAGAACCACTGACCGCCTAGGGCAGGGGTGCTCAGAATGGTGATCGGGATCACCAGGGTGATCTTTGGGCTTCATCCTGGTGATCTTCAGGCCCCTGACCAGGTTTTTCGCAGTTTGTCCTCTTCACGCGCCCCTGCACGCTGCAAAGAAGTCCTCCGTCATTGCTCCTCCCTGCTCGCGCGCCACCTCCAAAAGCTGCAGAGTCCAAGAGGCAGAAAGGGCCCCCTCTTTTGGATTCCTCCTCCTCCCTCCATCCTTCTCCAGCCACTCAGAGTCGTAGGAGACCAAAGGGGGCCTGGATGACGCAATGGATGGCTGGCCCCTTGCGCATGCGCAGAAGCGCCCATTCTGCCTCTCGGACTTCTCATGAGCTCTTGGAGGCAGCACACATGCTGGCGGCGTGGAAATAGGAGCAATGACGGAGGAGGAGAAGAAGGACGCTTTGGGGTCATTTCTTTACCGCATCTCAAAGGTCGGTCTTTTTTTACTTTGGGGTGGGTGCTTGATTGTTCTGTGGCATATCTCTTTGTTTATTTTTAATGTTTAAAAATGGCCTTTTAGCTCCAAAGTCTCTCTGCTTGGTTTGTTCCTTGAGAAATATATGTTGGGGAATATGGAAATGTGGGAGAAATGGGGTGGTTGGATGTATTTTTGCATGCCCCTTTGTTTACCTTGCTGAGTATTAAATGGCCTTGCAGTTCAAAAGCCTCTCTTCTTACTTTCTGGTGATAATATGTGTGGTAATATGGCAGTGTGGGAGAAATGGGGTGGTTGGATGTATTTTTATGCTCTGTTTTATATTGTTGTTATTAAATTGAAATGTTGATGTTTTATAACTTCATTTTATGAAAATTGCCCCGAGCCTGCTGGAAGGAGCGGTACATAAAAATGAATAATAAATATAAATAAATAAATAAGAAAATAGTTATACGTTTTACATTTCTGGGTAGGTGATCTTTGGGACTTGGTTTTTTAATCAGTAGCTCCCATGCTGAAAAAGTGTGAGCACCCCTGGCCTAGGGAGAGATTAGGAAAGCCCCCACTTTGGAGACCTTTAAAAAACACCTTCAAACCTGGCTTTTCCGCTGTGCTCTCCTCAATGTCCCCGAGTTTTTAACATTTTATATTCGTGCATGCCGCCCGCCTTGTCACTTGTCATTTGTGATTTTAGACATCTATTTGTATATTGTTTTTTATTTATATGTATGTATTTTATTGTGTTTATTGCTGATGTTTGTATTTTTATTTTATTGTAATTTGTTGTTTGGGCTTGGTCTCATGTGAGCCGCCCCGAGTCCTCATCGGGGTATAAATAAAGATTATTATTATTTATTATTAAACTGATGAAGAAACACATCCTACAAATAATCTACAGACCCACCAAGAAAATTCAACAAATGTTACGGACAGCAAAGGATAAGAAGGATCCCTGAACCACTGTGGTTAGAGTCTACCGTATACCATGCATCTGTGGACAAGTTTACATAGGGACCACCAAAAGTAGCGCCCATACATGAATCAAATAACATGAAAGGCACTGCAGACTATTTCGGCCAGATAAATTAGCAATCGCAGAACACATGATAAACGAAGCTGGGCACAGAATATTATGTAAAAACACAGAAATACTGGACCACTCTGACAACGATCATGTCAGACTACACAGAGAAGCCACTGATATCCACAAGCACGTGGACAATTTCAATAGAAAGGAAGGAACAATGAAAATGAACAAAATTTGGCTATCAATGTTGAGAAACACTAGAATCAAGACAGTGACTAATTAACACCACCTTAGACATAGGAGGCCTCTAGGCTGTAAGCAATCAAGGCCCAAAGGATGTCCCTCGGCAGGAAACAATTCAAAAGGAAAAAAGGCTAGTAATGCAGATGTGCTACTCACATGCTAACAGGTGAATCCCACTCCACACATAAAAATCCAGCTTACTAATTGCACCCTTTCCATTTATTTAATAGACAATGGCTCTTTCCTCCCATTCTGGAAATTCCACAGGTAAATATACTTCACTTGTTTGATGATCAACAGATTCTCTGAAGATGCCAACCACAGATCCAGGTGAAACGTCAGGAGAAAATGCTGCTAGAACACGGCCATACGGCTCAGAAACCACACAGTAACCTTGAATTCTGGTGGTCTTAAGACCAGTGATGAGTCTGGGGAATGTGAGATGACTGTCTGGCTGGTCCTCAAATTGTATGTGTGTGGGGAGACCTGGCTTCAGCTTCAGGAGTCAGATTTTCCCCAGATTAGTTTAACCCAGTATAAAACCATGTTATGGCTTTGCCACAGGTTAATTTGCATCACTCATCTGGCATTTAGCTGCTGCCAGGCTGATCGTTTTGAAGTGTAGATTGGGCATAGGACACACAGCAATGGGTGAGGATTACAGGAAAAGTGATCCCATCTACGAGTGATCCCATCTCGTAACATTAAGAAACACTTCCTGAAAGGAAAAGAAGTTTGACTGTAAATACGCGACCTTAGGGTGCGGTGGAACCTCCTTCTCTGGATGTTTTTAAACACAAACTGGAGGATAAAAATCTTCCTCATCTTCTTGGGAAGATAAGAATCTTCCGGCTATGATTCTGTGCCAGACTACAATTCCCATAAATTTGGGGATGAAAGCATGGCACATTCCAAGACTCAAACCCACTACACATTTATCATCAGATGGGGATGATGGGAGTCGCAGTCTGGCAGAGAATCATAGTTGAGAGAGACTACATAGGGAATCCAGTCCAATTCAACTCTGACATCAGGAGGACACTATCGGAGCCCTCCCGACAGATTGCCATCCAGCCTCCACATTGCTATCTCCATCCCTCCAATGCTTTTCTTAATATATGAGGTTAACCTTTATTACTGGAAATCCATACTCAGCTTGCCAATATTTTTCATTAGCCCCTTGCCTTTAACAACAAAAATTGATATTTTATAATTTAATATTTTAATTAATGCTTAACTTGTGTTATATTATGATATATGTGATGGCATCAACTTGTTGCCGGTTGTAAGCCGCCCAGAGTCCTCCCTCGGGGGTTGAGAAGGACGGGGTACAAATGTTTGAAATATATAAATAAATAAACAACCTGTTGGAAGCATTTTGATTTTGTACCCTTGCAGTGATTTTCTTTAAACTGTTCTCTTTTGTGCATCTGCTTTTTCTTCTCACACTCAGGCTGTTTTTTTTGTTGTTAAATATCCCTCAAAACCTGTGAAAATAGCTGGAGTTCATGTTGCCTCTCATGTGACACTTTTCTTTTAAAAATATAACACTTTGGTATTAGTAGTGTCAAATGCTTAGCATTTTCTGTCAGGCTGTGTAGGCTTCTAAATGTCATGTTACATGACACTGAGCAATAAAGCATGCATAGAAACAAAAGGATAATGTGCAGATATATTGTAGCATGAATTATAATTTCCCTGCCCCCAGAAATAATGATTGTGGATGCTCGTATTGTGTGAAAAGTTCCCATGTACAGGATTCAGTTTATGAGAAAGTACTGGACACCTGCTGCTTGACTCAATAGTTGTGGAATCCTACAACGTTTATGTTTCCCCATCCAATATTTCTTGTAGCAAATTTTATGTGCACCATAATTTTGGCAAGGTGATTTAGTTAAACAATGAGCTTTAGATTCAAGTAAATACAGTATTTTCCTTTTCCTTTGACTCTATCACAGTTTTCCATTTCAAATCCCAGTTCTCATTGGGACAACCATTTGTGTATTTGACTCTCCTTTCAGAAATATAGTCCTGAAGCATATAATCTGCTAAGTATTCTAATCATTTTTAGTGTCCCGTTTTCTTTGCTCTTTCCAGCCCGGTGATAGTTGCTTGGGCAGTATCTATTATACATTTTCCAGAACAGTCCATTTTTATTGCTACCTTTAACTTCTATTCTCTGGGTTAAAAAAAAGTTAATTATTCAGTTCCAATTTTAGCCCTAAAGTTTCTCCTATCGGGAATGCACCGGGAATGTGGCACAGCTGGCTGGAAGTAAGCTGCATAAGATCTCTACTGACCAGAAGGTCATGAGTTCGAGGCCTGCCCAGGTTGGGGTGAGCTCTTGACCAATTGTGTAGCTCGTTGTCTGTCTATATATGTTGTATGTCTATGGCATTGAATGTTTGCCTGTATATGTGCATTGTGATCCGCCCTGAGTCCCCTGCAGGGTGAGAAGGGCAGAATATAAATGATGTAAATAAATAAATAAATAATACCTCACTCTTTATTTCATTATAGAATTTTGGTATCGTATCACAAGCCTACCACATATGCATGAAGGTACCTGTTCCATCACATTCGTGCCAACATAATTTTGATGTAGATTTAGTTATATGCATTAGTTGATTTGGGTTTCGGTAGCAATCAGTCAATATTTTCCATTGTGTTTCTTTAATCCTTATGCTTTAAATTTTTATTGTGTGGATCCAGTGTTCAATATCCTTAATAATAATTAACGATAACTTTATTTTTATACCCTGCTTCCATTTCCCCGAAGGGGCTCGGGGCAGCTTACACATGGGACAAAATGTCCACAGAACATCAAAATAAACCTAATTAATTTTTTTTAAACCACACAATTAAAATAAAACATAACAAAACATAACTTTCAAATAAAACACAATTAAATTAAACATAAGAGTATAAACATAAACAGTAGCATTAAAACTTAAACAATACACAACAAAAACAATAACTAGAATACTAAGTTGGGCATAATCAGAATATAAAGAGAACCGGCCCTTGGATAGTTCAAAACAGTGTAGTATAAGGCCATGGGACTGGAAGAAGTGCAGAGAACATTACTTCTCATTACTATTAAATTCCTCTTTCCAGACCTTGATCAGTGTTTGTTTCAAGTTATATTGTTTTTCTACCATTTTCCTATATATGAAACCCACCATATCTTTCTCCTTTTCTGTTTTCCGTTTTAAAATTTGGTTTAAGTCTGTATCTGGGTTTTCTTTTCTTTTCCAGTCTATAATCCTCTGTTTTATTCTATTCCATAAAAGCCAGTTACTTTATCAGCAGTTTTCTTTTAACACCTCCAAATCTTTAATTGGCACAGGAAATTATATTAAACTGAATAAAGAAAACAGAAGACAGGCACTGGATGAAAGTAGGAAAACTAACAATTTGCTAGTAATCATCAACAAATCACAATGCAAGAAGTCATATGCTCAGACACCGGTAAATCCGGCTCCAGTTTTTAGCCTTGATATGTATAAGCCTAAGCCTCATCATGAATGTAAGATCAGTGATTGACACATCATAGCCTGGTATCAGGCCAATTCTTTTCTTTAAAAGAGGAACAGATTAGTTTATTCATACAGCATCAGAGTGAGAAATACACTCGATACTGAAAGGCTTGTTTACATACTTCCAGGCTGAATTCAAAATGCCTGTGGATGACATTTAGGACCTCATCAGACAGGCGAGAGGAAAGCAGGGGGAACTGTCTTACACCGTCCCTTCCCCACTTTCCCCTTCTTCAGGGATTGCCAGCCATCTCATGTGCTTACCGCATCTTTCCCTGTCTTTTCCCCACTTTCCCTGGCATTTTGCATCCTGGAGTCAGGTGGTCTTCGGGCTGTTTCCATGCGCTTAGGAAATGGAACGCCACGTTGTCCCACCAGAAGTGCCCTTACATTATCTGATGCTTCTGTGGGTCTCCCAAATAATCTCTTATGAGGTCTTTAAAGCCAAAAATGACTTGGGACCTCAGTGTTAAAAGGAGCCTCCTCTTGCTATATATTCCTGCCCAAAGATTGAAGTTGCTGGAGGGACTGGGGGAAGATGGGGAGACAGCCTTCTCAGCAGTTGCATCCTAGCTGATAAAGGCTCCCTTCATGAAAAACCAATTGGTGACAGCATTGGTTTCATTTTCACCCCCCAACAAAAACATGACCATCTGTTTTGAATTTGCTTAATTGTTTAATAGATATTTAAATTATTGAATTATTTTGATTTTTAAGAAGTATTTAGAAACGGTCTAATTACCATTCTTTACTGCCCTGAGTTACTGTAACACTGGGTGAGATATACATTGTATAATTAATAAACACCCCCAACAATTAACCCAACCCATTTCCCCTCCACCACAGGATTTCCTCAGATATGTACCTCAACAACCACATTTGCAAATTAAGGTCATCTTTACGTCTAATGACAAACCACAAATCAAAGCACACTAAAGGGAAGATATACTTGTCCTTCTGTGTCCATGGATTCCCCATCCACGGATTCAACCCTCCACAGCAAACGTTCATTTTGTCATTTATATAAGAGGTACCACTTTACTGTGTCATTGTATATAATAGGTCTTCAGCAGCTATAGATTTTGGTATCTACAGGGGGAGGTGAGAGTGTCCTGGAACCAGGACCCACTAAATATAAATTTTGCTACTTGTGAAGCAACTCTACAAAAACATGAGAAATGTAACATCTAATCTGATCCTCTGGCACAAATTTTCCACTACTTTTGAGCATTTCCTTCACTACATCATCATCAAAAGGGAATGCGGTGGCATGCCTTCGAAAGAGCCAACCCCATCACCAACCTAAAGATATGCAGGCATGAAAAAGACCAGACAATTTTGCAGGGAACAATGTGTGGTTTTGTTTCCCAAAGTGCAAAATTTCATATTTCCCATAAGAAAAAATGGAAATTTGCAGGGCATTACGAAAATAACTAAAATGAAATATTTTCTTATTTAGGACAAAAGCAAATGCCTTAAAATTAGGTTTTACTCAATTAGAAGGCTCGGATCTGTACAGTATGCAGATGTGTATGCAAGGCAGTCAACCAAATTAAAGAATGGTAATTGCGTGCCTGCTGTAGCCATAAAATAATACAATACAAGATCTACTCCTGCAGCTAAAGAGGAGCACAGCAGGCGGCCTTCATTGCCTGTGATGATTATACATCAATATTTTCAGTACTGAATTAAATTTGATGTACCAATATAAGCTGGCCTGGTCCATAAATTTATTGCATGAGATACTTCCTGATGATGAAATTACATGAGATATTTCCTGTTTATTTATTACAAAGCATGTGGTTCCTGTTTTCATTTTAATTCTACATTTCGTATCGCAACAAAGTCAAGGTAGTCAGGCAGCATGGGGTACGGCCTATCACTGCTCTCTCTTTAATATAAGGGAATATGGATATTATTGTTTCTATCTTTTTAAATTTTGTAAGAATGTCAAATACAATAACTTTGTATGCAACACTGTGAATGAAACATTTTATTTTGACAAAAGCCGAAACACAAATTCATGTTCAATATGAAAATAAACATGGCATATATTTAAAGTTTTCCTGAAATTGCCATCTCCTTTCTGAAAAATGCATGAAAAATTGTTGGGTTTTTTTTCCCCCCCTGAAATGAGATTTCACTACAGCCGGTGGCATCCTATTCCACTGCCAAGCAGCTGTTACTGCCAGTGCCAGACTGGTCAGGGTGCCAGTTTTCCTAGTGGCAAGTGGGGCCCCTGAAACATTAGGCAATACGTTAAACTGTTATGACCTTTTAGCTTGAAAATATAATAGTAGTACCAACATTATTCCTGCATTGTCCCTGGAATAAGTAATCCATGTAGTGCTGCCCCTAGTTTCTGGAGGAGCAAAAACCCCTAAACTTGTACTAATTCCATATGTCATCTTTTCAAATATTATTAAACATGGCTAGCACATCATCTTCTTCAGGCTAAACATTAATCTTCCTCATCAGGTGTTTATATTTGCTAAGGGCATTGAATGTTTGCCTTTTTTGTGTGTAAACCGCCCTGAGTCCTCTCAGGGAGAGAGGGCGGACTATAAATAAAGATGATGCTGATGATGATTATTGTTATCAATAGATCTGTGAGACTCTTCAGAAAAACATTTCTGCCAAGTCTGGCTCTGCTTCAATTAGTAAGACATTCCCTATCACCACTACATGTCTCTTCTAGGGCTGACAGGAGCCGTTCGGTGCACTGACTCTACCAAGGTTACGAACATATTCTATGTGGACCAACAGTGTTGCTCTTGTGCCTGTGCCTCATTATCACTATTAGTGGAGAGAGATCCAAGTTGATTCTGTAACTCCAACTCTTCTGGTCTTTTTATTTCTCTGAATTGATCCCAGGTTTTCTGTTTATCCCAGATTTTCTGGCAGTGGGGACTCATATAATCCAGTTTAAAGGAGAACACCTGGGATCAAATCTTGGGATTTAGGGCCTGTCTGGAAGGGCCCTGTGTCACAGTGCTCCAAATCTATCTATTTATTGCATTTATATACCACTTTTCTCACCTAGGGGCGGGGGGGGGGGGGGATGTCTCAAAGTGGTTCACAGCAAATAAATGGCAAAACTTCCAATGCTTCACATATAATAAAATGGTACATCACACATCTAAAATAACATAGAAGTATAAATTAAACCATTAAAACTATAAAAAGCATGAACACAAACCATTTTGCCATTGCATTGTTATCCATCTGCTACGCTATTGTTGTCACTCACTGAATGCTTGTTTGCATAACCAAGTTTTTAGTTGTTTTCTAAACACCAGGAGGGAGGGGGCCAATCTAATCTCACTGGGGAGGGAGTTCCCCAGTGGAGGGACCAGCACTGAGAAGGCCCTGTCTCTCATCCCTACCAATCGCACTTGCGATGGCGGTGGGACTGAGAGTAGGACCTCCCCAGCTGCGTTCAGATAGGTAAGCTGGACCATCTGCCTCCTTGTGTTTGGGAACATACCTCCAGCTCAGAGACATACCTTGTGTGTTTCTCATCTAAAAGAATCTGCTCTGCTCTGTCCAAGAAAACTTCATTCTGAAGAACAGATACATAGGTCTCAGGTTGCTGCATTTTCTCAAGAGGGCCATTAACATGAACTTGCTAAGATGTAACTACCCACATCCTCTGGCAAGAACACAAACATGCCACAGCCATTGCAGATGATGGTAGCAGCTCCCTAATGATCCATATTCATCAGTCTTACGTAGGCACTGAAACACAGAACACTGAGTTTCCCCCTCAAATCTCCATTCTTCAACACCCACAAAAACACGCCTATTTGCTGTGCTCCTGGATACCAAGCTCTGGAGACTGATGCTATAAAGAGAGACTCCCCACCCCACCCGTCTTTGGTTCCCTTCTTCTCCGCAGATGTCCTGCCTTCCTAAATTACTTGAGGCTGCACACAATAGAATAATAGACTGCTAATGAGCCCCTGAGAAAGCCTCCACTCAAGTCACACAGTCAGTCTTTACTTAACAGACATAAGCTCTGGTGAACACAATAGAATGCTAACAAGCACGCAAGCAAACAAGCTCCCACTCAGCTCCCACAAATAAACAGGCCTACCCCAACAGACACAATAGCCTAACCAAGCAAATTCTCCCAAAAGACTCTCTATGGTTAGGGAAGTTTAATCCAACAGACACAAGCTGTTACCTTATGTTGTTTCTTACACCATACTCATACAAAATACCCCTGTTGTCCTCACTTGTTTACTGAGCTCCTGTATGCCAGGCTATGTCACCCTATACACCCGGTGTGAGCAATGTGTGGGCTCTGGGCCGCATATGGCCCTTGGGACCCTTAAAAGCAGTCCATGGGACCCCAGAAGACCTTAAAGCCTCTAGATTCCCCCAATTTTAAAACCTTTTTAGAGCTTGGAGTAATTTTTGCCCCAAAACATCACAAATCTCCCTGCACTGCCTAAAAGGCAACACCCCTAACACCCCAGACCTCCAAATCTCCCAAAATAGACACTCTCCCTTAAAAAATGGCAACTGCAAAATATACCATGCTGAAATGTGTAGCTGTGAATAGCAAGGAGGAAAAAAGACCCCCGTCCTACTTGCAGCTGCCCACCATAAAGCACCTGTGTACTTGAGTGGGAATACTAATCGGGATGGAAGCGATTAGAAAAATAGCCTATCGGGATTTGCAGTTTCCTGCCAAAAAGAACAGTCTTCTTTCAAAAAAGGAAAAGGAGAAAACAACACGTAAGACTAAGCGACATTTCTAGCCCAGCTCTTCATTTTCAAACTGTATAACTATAAAGCAGACTCTTTCCCTCACTAGAAAATATTAATATTTAGCACCTGAGCTATCTGAAGTGGACAGTTGAACCACTGCAGCAAATGCTGAATTTCAGAGCTAATATTTCAGAACAGAAAACAGTAACAACCTTTTTAGGATTCCTACCAACTGTCTGCACCTTTATACATGAATGTTTTAAGTTAAGATGTCTACTAATTTGCCCACCATGTCCACTAGATCTCATTTTCCCATATCACATGCTGTACTTGTTTACAATGCAACTCTCTTACTTTCTCTCTTGGTATTTGACCTGATTTGTTTCTTTCCTCATCCGATGCTTGTTGGGTTTTAATTGCTGCATTTATTTTTGTTAGGCTAGAAAGGTTTTGCTTTGTTGACTGCTGTTTTTCATGCCGTCAACGCCCCCAATCCTTCATTACGTGTGGTATCAGTATTCACCAGCATTATCATCACTGCATCTCAACTCTTAGTCTTCTGTGCATGCATATCCTGCTAAAAGAAAGGAATTAAAATCCCAGCATGACAGACACAATCAGACTTCCCGAGCACTTTTACCTTACAGTAGGAAAATGCCTGAGAAGACCAGTGTATGCTATTAAGTCATCTCACCTTCTGCTTTCTAAAATAAGTGTCCACCTCTTCTACCAAAGCCTTTGTGTTGGCTCTGTAAGTGGGTTCCCAGCTGAAGTTCCTCCTCTACCCCATCTGTTAGGCCATTGGTTCTCAACCTGTGGTTCCCAGATGTTTTGGTCTTCAGCACACAGAAATCCTAATAGCTGGTAAACTAGCTGGGATTTCTGGGAGTTGTAGGCCAAAACACCTGGAGATCTACAGGTTGAGAACCACTGAGTTAGGCAGAAGCTTTCAGATGAAGTTGTTCATTTATTCCAGGGGTGCCCACACTTTTTCAGCATGCGAGCTACTTATATTAAAACCAAGTCAGAAAGATATACCTACCTCCTGGAGAGGGGATGGGGCTTGGCCAGAGGGGGCGGAGCCAGGCCGTGCCAAGCCCCACCCCCTCTCCTCTGGCTTTGGAGCTCCCAGAAGCTTCTCCAGGCTTGAGGATGGCAATGCCAAGCCAGTGGTGGCATAGCTAGCACAAGGCTGGCTTGGCCCTACCCTCCTCAAACCTGGAGCAGCTGCTGGGAGTGCCAAAGCCGTGGAGGGGGCAGGGCTTGGTGCGGCCTAGCTCCTCCCCCTCTCAGAAGCACCCCATCCGGCTGGGATCAACCTCCTTTGGTCCCGGGATCGACTGGTTGATCGTGATCGACTTCCTGGGCAGCCCTGATTTATTCTAACTAGAAGGCAAATAACAGTAGGCCAGCTTGTGGACAAAGGTGGTTATGGGTAGATACAAGGTTTGCTTTTCAACCCCAATCCCCCCTCACTGCCAGATAGATAAAATGTATCTGAAATTTCAGTTCTGTTCAGAAAACACGTTTTTTTAAAGTTTATACTTCCCAGAATCTCCCACCCAGCAAGGACAACTTCACTTTTTTCTGCAACGAGTCATGTGAAACCTAGAGTAAAATTAGTCCAGAAACTGAATCACCCAATGAGGAGTGACCAATAGGGAAGTCATGGTTCTCTTTGTGAAACCATAGAATGTATTGGTCTTAATAGAAATCTCTGTGACTCACTCTACATCCTTGATCTATCTCGTCAGAAACTTCTTCCAGACTCCAGAATTGCCTTCTTGGAGCTGAAAGACATCATCCTTGGTTTCCTTTCATAAGCAAGTGGTGAAGACATTCTATTCTGCAGGCTGAATACTCAGGGAAAAAGGCCACTAACCCATGTTATAGTGATACCACCGGTTTCAGGAGCTAGGTGTACAGGAGCTTGGTGCACATGGGCAAGATGAAGAGGCGAGACAAACAGGGGTATTTCCCTGGGTGTGGAGGAAGAGAATGGAAAAAATGAGCTTGTGCCTCTTGGAGCAAATCTTCCCAGTTCTGGAGTCATTTGGGTGGGTTTGTTGAGCTAAGGTTGTGGTCTTATTGAGAGAAAAAGTTGTTTGTTTGTGTGCAATGAGTAGAGGCTTCCTTGCTCCTTGGGGTTCTATTGTTCTGATATAAATATCCTCAAGTCATAATCTGCATGGAAGAGGTAGGTCAGAGGAAGGAGGTAAAAGGCTGGTTGGAGGAGGAACTAATTACCACTAGCTCACTGTATAGCTACACCATCAGTTCCAGGAGCTCGGCACACAGAGGTGTTTGCATGGCTGTTTGCCTGGGAAGTTTGAGGGGAGGCCCAGATTTCTATTCCATTCTCTACTTAATTTTCTACTCGATTCTATTAAAAACAGTAAGGGAGCTCATGCAGACACCTGCAGCAGATATTGAATATTTGTGTTCTTACCCAGGGATGTGAATAATTACACTTCCGGCAAGTGTAAATTAGTAACTGTCATGAAAGGGAAGGTCCAGTGCCTTGAGGCCCATGTATCCAAACTCCAAGGGGCTGCCTTGGACCCAGCAGTCTTGCAGGAAAATCACAAAGGGAATGTCTCCGAGGAAGGGCTCACTTTCCAAACATAGGAGGTAGACATTTGGAGGAAAGCTACATATAGAAGTAAAAAAAAACACAGGAGCTACAGAATCAAACTGAGTTTCTCTCCAGCATCAGCGATGAGGCAGAACAAGAAGTGCAGCAAAGCTTGTCCTCAGAATGTGCAGGTGCCCATGGAAGTGTCAGCACATGAAATGGCTCCTGCCAAACCTGTAAGAAGGCATGTGGTGGTAGTAGGGGTTTTTCTGCTGAGCAGTAGGGAAGAAGTGATTTACGGACTTGACAGGATGACTCAAGAGGTGTGCTGTTTCCCTGGCACTAAAAATCCGAGATGTAACAGATGTTGACAAGGCTTATCAAGCCCACAGACTGTTACCCCTTCCTTTTGGTTCATGTGGGAATCAATGACACAGCAAGGCATCGTTGTTTTATAATTTTTGTGTGATAGTCTTTTATACTCTTTCACCATTTATGTTATATACTGCAGTGCAGTATCTTGTAAGCTACCCAGAGTCCCTTTTGGGAGATGATGGTTGGATATAAATTATTATTATTATTATCTTTGAAAAACAACAATGAGTCCACAGCAGACACTCTGCTAGCTGTTGTATTGGATCACACATCGGACACTTCCCAAGTGTTCTAGGACTGTGTGATGTTTCGGCGAATAATGCGTGCAGATCCCAGTAAGGTGGCCTTTTACAGCTGGCAGACGGTAATTTTGTCAGTGCAGATTGTGTTTAAGTAGAGGCCAAGGTCTTTAGGCACTGCACCCAGTGTAGCGATCACTACTGGGACCATCTTGACTGGCTTGTGCCAGAGTCTTTGTAGTTCGATCTTTAAATCCTCATATCATGTCAGCTTTTCCAGTTGTTTCTCTTCAATCCTGCTGTCATCTGGGATTGCAACATGGACAATCCATACTTTGTTTTTTAACAGGATTGTGAGGTCAGGAGTATTGTGCTCCGAAACTCTGTCTGAATTCAGAAGTCTCAGAGTAGCTTGATGTGTTCTTGATGTGTTCTTTCTCTGTAACATTTTCAGGCTTGTGATCCCACCAGTTTTCCACAGCAAACAAGATCACTATGTTGGTTGTTGTATTGGATCACACATTGGATACTTCCCAAGGGTCTAAGACCATGTGATGTATTGGTAAATAATGCATACAGATCAAACAGGGTGGCCTATGGTAATTTTGTCAGCGCCGATTGTGTTTAAGTGCAGGCCAAGGTCTTTAGGCACTGCACCCACTGTGCCGATCACCACTGGGACCACCTTTACTGGCTTGTGCCAGAGTCTTTGAAGTATTATTATTATAGCCTTAGAGAGATCACATGGGATTACGAGGCTATGGGTAGAATGCTGAAGGGCCTTGATACCCAGGTTATCATTTCATCTCCCAGTTTAAGGGCATTGCTCAGAAAGAGAAAGATGGAGAATAGAAGTGAATAATTGGCTGCAGATGGTGCTGTTAAGAATGATTTGTCTTCCTGGACCATTGTCTGAGGTTCAATAAAGTCACGGTTTGGGGGAGGTATGGCCTGCACCTCACAAATGTTGGCAGAAACATTTTTGCAAAAAGCCTCACAGACCAGCTCAGGAGGACTTTAAAATGAATTATCTGTAGGCAGGAGAATGCTTTTGGAAAAAAACAGGAGTTTATCAGGAGACAATGTCCCAACTGTTAACAAAGCAAACTGTACATGAACTCAATGGTGAAAAGAAAATGAAAACTTAAACCAGTAGCAGGGGGTCTTTGATGTCAGAGTACAGGAAACAAACAAGAAGAACTAGAACTCTCAACACAACAAAGCAAATGTGATATAATTGACATCACTGACACGTAGTGGGATGTCTTATGATAAGAATGTAGTTATAGAGGAGTATAATCTATTTCTGAGAAACAGACCAAGCAGGAAAGGAGGAATAGCAGCCTCACATGTCTCTGATGTTTATGCCTGTGAAGAGATCCATGATTGAGTTCAGGGTAAAAATTAAGGGGTAAAAAAAACAACAGGCTTGTCATTGTGGGGGGTCTATTATGAATTGCCAACCCAAGCTGATGACTTAAATCATACTTTCCTATAACAGATGACCAAACATTCAGAAAGGAGAGATGTAACAGTAATGGGAGATTTCAACTATCTTGATATTTGTACAAAGCTAAACTCTGCCAAGAATAGCAGGTCTAAAAAATTCCTCACTCCCCTTGCAGACAATTTCATTGTTCAGCAGAGAAAGTGACAACAAGATCAGGTAGTTTAGATCTGACACTAACCAACAGTGATGATCTGGTTAATGGGGTGGGAATACTGGAATCCTTAGGTGGAAGTGACCATGCCCTCCTAAAGTTTGCTATACGATGGAAAGGAGGATCCCCAGCCTAATCAGACATGCATTCTAGACTTTAAGAAGGCTAATTTCAGTAAACTTAGGGAAATATGGGATGTGATCCTCTGGTCAGGAATACTAAAAGAGAAGGGAGTTCATGATGGGAGTTTTTTTTTAAAAAAAGTGAGCAATTGAAGACAGTTTTTAAAAGTTTGAATGAGGAGGAAAAATAGGAAGCAACCAAAAAAACTGGAATAAATATCTAAAGATAAGATTTAAAAGGGACACATGCAAAAACAGGAGGGAAATCACAAAAGGAATTCAAACAAATAGCTTGCAGAAATAGGGATAAAGTCAGAAAACAACACATAAGAAAGAATATAGAGTGGCAATTGAAGCAGCAAAAAAGCCCTATGTACAGGTCCTTCTCAAAAAATTAGCATATAGTGCTAAAGTTAATTGTTTTCCATAATACAATGATACAAATTAAACTTTCATATATTTCACACCAACTTAAATATATCAGTTCTTTTTTTTAATTGTAAAGATGATTTTGTCATACAGATAATGAAAACACAAAAATACTGTCTCAAAAAATTAGCATATTTGGTCGGATGGAATATGCTAATTTTTTGAGATATGTATGCCAAAATCATCAGTATTAAAAACAAAAAAAGACCTGAAATATTTCAGTTGGTGTGCAATGAATCGAAAATATATGAAAGTTTAATTTTTATCATTACATTATGGAAAATAATGAACTTTAGCACTATATGCTAATTTTTTGAGAAGGACCTGTATTCTGATACCACAGTGGCAGCCATTAATAGACCTTCAGATCTGTTTAAACTGGTACGTGGATTAATACATCCTAACACTGAAGATCATTTATACCACCCAACAGGACACTGTGAAAACTTCGCCCAGTACTTTGCCACCAAAATTAAACAGATTCATTCTGATCTGGAAGCCACCTTTTTCACAGCTCCAGTGGATGTACCCTGGATAACTTCGTGGATAATTTTCAATTGGTGTCACCCGAGGAGGCAGACAAAATCCTTGAAGAAGGTCAGGCCACCACCTGTATGCTCAACCCGTGTCCTTCTTGGCTGGTCAAACAAGCCAGAAGAAGCTTGCCCTGGAAAGGGGAGCTGATCAATGCCTTGCTCCACCAAGGACAGATCCCCACTGCCTAAAAATAATGGTGGTTCAACTATTTTTGAAAAGACAGTCCCTCAATCCATGGTATCCTCCTGGAGCATCTTGAAGGGATGGGGCTGAAAGGCATGGTTTTGCACTGGTCCTTTTACTCAGGTCATAGCCAGAAGGTGGTGTTGGAAGAGTCCTGTTCGACCCCATAGCCTCTAGACCAGGGGTGCTCACACTTTTTCAGCATGCGAGCTACTCTTAAAGCAACAAAGTCCAAAAGATCTACCTGCCCCCGCCGCCGCGCGCTCCCACCGCCGAGCACTCTTGCCACCACGCATGCTCCTGCTGTTGTTTTTTGCCCATGTAGCGCTTCTTCCGCCTGCGGGGCATTGCAGGAAGGAGAAAGCACGAGGCGGGGCATCCAGAGGGAGCGCTCCACCCTGCCTGTCTCACCGGCAACGGAGGCTGCACAGCTGCTTCTGGACGAGAGGCAGGACGCTCCCTCCAGGGGCCCCACCTTGTGCTTCCTTCTTCCTGCAACGCCCCGCAGTCGAAAAAAGCACCGCCAGAGCGGAAACTAGCAGCAGGAGCACGCGTGCGCGCAGGGTGTGCGCGCGCATGGCAGGAGCGCCCCATCCGGCTGGTGAGGCCCGAAGATCACCTGGAAGAGGGCCAAAGATATACTAGTAGCTCCCGAGCTACCTAATGAGCACCCCTGCTCTAGACTATGGGATCCCGTAGGGCTCATCACTTTCCCCAGTGCCACTTAAGATCTACATGAAACCACTGGGAGAGATCATCCAGAGTTTTGGGGTTCAGTATCACCTGTATGCAGATGACGCCCAAGTCTACTACTCTTTTCCACTGGACTCTGAGAAAGCCACTCCACACCTGAACTGTTGCCTGGTGGCAGTAATGGGCTGGATGAGGGTGAACAAACTGAAACATAATCCAGGCAAGACAGAAGTACTACGGATAGGATGAATAGGGGAACAGGGTCGTAACTTGAGCTAGACGGGGTTACACTCCCCCTGAAAGCCCAGGTCCGCAGTTTGGGAGCGATTCTGGACACCTCATTAAATCTGGAAGGCCAGGTGGCGGAGGTAACTAGGATTGCCTTTGCACAATTAAAACTTCTGCGTCAACTGCACCAGCTCCTGGAGAAATCAGACCTGGAGAAATCAGACCTGATTTTCAGACATGGAAATCAGAGGGTACAGTGTTCCCTCACTTATTGCTGGGGTTAGGTTCCAAGACCTCCCGTAATAAGTGAAAAAAACGCAATGTAGGGATGCTCCATTTATTTTAATATTTATTCATTATTTTAGTAGTTATACACTATTTAGGTCTTTATAAACTTAAAATAAAGTGAAGGAAAGAAAGGAAGGGCCCTTCAAGGCTGGAGGAAGGACCTAGGAGGGAACGCGCCTCGGAGAGCGGTGGTGGCAAAATCCCACAAAACAGCGAAGATACCATGATATATATTTTAAATTAATATTTTTTGAAATCTGCGAAACAGCAATAAGTGAACTGCGAAGTAGCGAGGGAACACTGTATACACTTTGGTGACTTCCCGATTGCACTACTGTAATGTGCTCTAGGTGGGGCTGCCCTTGAAGATAGTTCAGAAACTCAAATTCGTTCAGAGAATGGCAGACAGGCTGCTAATAGGAGCAAATGTAACCGATCACACTACTCCTCTGTGGAAACAGCTCCACTGGCTGCCCATCAGTTTTCGAGGCCAATTCAAGGTGATGGTGTTGACCTTTAAAGCCCTACACAACCTCAGTCCAGGATATCTGAGACGTGTATTCACTGTTACATCTCTGGGAGATCTCTTAGATCCAGCGAGGACAGGCATGTAGCCAGGAGGAGGGAGGCTTGAGGGGCTTCACCCCCCCCCCCAATTCTCAGGGTGGTCTGCGAGAATGCCTTACTGGTACATTATTTAAACTGTTATATTTATTCATATCATGATCTGATCCCCATGCTCATTATATCCCATGTGCATGGGGGTATTGGGATGACGATACAAAAGGTTTGCTAGGGTAGACCCTCTCTCACTCAGACTCAGCCCCCCAATCAAACTCAGTCTGTCCCGAATCAAAATCCTGGCTACGGCCCTAAGTGAGGAGATTCTGGTGTCGAAAATGGCATCTTCCAATCTTCACCTCAAGCTTTCGAGGGAAGGTGCCTTTTCTGGGGCTGGGCCCCTAATGTGGAATGCCCTCCCGGGGGAGATCAGATCTGCCCCTACCTTGCTAGGCTTCAGAAAAAGTCTTAAAACCTTCTTTTTCAAGAAAGCTTTTGGATGATTGGATCTATTGTAATTAGATGTTGGCACCCTGATAGCTTTAAAGTTTTTGTAGTTTTCTTTTATTATATGTTTAATTAACGTTCTTCAGCACTGTGGAATGTTTGGTTTTATTATGTATTGTTTTTAATTATTGTATTGTTTTATTTTATTAATGCTGTCAGCCGCCTTAGGGGCTTAAGTGGAGAAAGGTAGGATAGAAATCACCTAAATAATACAAATGAATAAATAAAACCTATAGCATGGAACCTATATAGCAAGTATATTGACAAGCTGGAATGTGTCCAGCGAAGGGTGACCAAAAGGGTAAAAGCTCTGAAAAGTATGCCCTATGAGGAGTGCTCAAGTTTGCTACAGAGGTTAAAAGCAATAAACATCTCTTTGTCCATAGGAAAAGAAAGAACCTAACAAATGGGAGAGCCACTGCATAGAAAAGATGACAAAATGTCAATGGGGGACAGATAAAAGAACCTCTTTGCCTCTGTTTTCTCCCAAAAGGTAAACTATGTTTAGCTTGGGGGAAATGAAGTAGATGACGCAGTAGGGAAAATGCAGTATAGAATGGGTAAGAGGCACCACAAGAGTATCTCATCACTCTGATAATTTCTGGAGAACAGGAGAAATGCCAACCAACTGGAGGACAAATATTGTCTCCACTTTCTCAAAGACAGAAAGAAGACCCAAACAATTACCACGCAGTCAGACAGACATCAATATCAAGAAAGAGTCTAGAATAGATTGTTAAAACAGATGGATTGAAAGTGCTTAGAAAAAAAATGTTGAAAACTGCTAAAAGTCACTACAGATTTCTCATGTCAGACTAATTTAACTCTTTTTATCTGATAGAGGGTTTTTTTGTGACAGAAGCGACTTGAGAAATTGCAAGTCGCTTCTGGTATGAGAGAATTGGCTGTCTGAAAGTGCATTGCCTAGGGAACGTCCAGATGTTTGATATTTTACCATCCTTCTCTCATATCACCACATGGGGAGCTGGAGCTGACAGAGGGAGCTCAACCCTCTCTGTGCAGATTCGGACCGCTGACTTCTGTGTCAGCAGTCATGCTGGCACAAGTGTTTAACCCATTGCGCCACCAGGGGCTCTGATAGAGGTGCACGCTTGATAGACAAAGAGAATGCTGTGGATGAAGCATATCTTGATTGAAAAGCTCCCCTATGCTACTTTTGCAAACAAGACAGTAAAATGTGGGGTCAACAATGCTACTGTGAGAGGAACTGGGAATTGGTTGATCAACCAAAAGCAAAGGGTGCTCCCCAAGGGTTCATCTTCATCCTGAAGAGAAGCGACTAATGGGGCTCTGTCCTGAGTCCAGTGCTATTTAACACCTTTATCATTTACTTGGATGATGGAACAGTGGCTATGCTTATCAATCTGTAGATGGCACCAAATTAGGAAGGATAGCTAATACCCCAAAATGACTTTAACAGATCAGACGGCTGGGCCAAATCTAACCATATCAATCTCAACTACAGGATTTAAGATGGGTAACACTTGCCTTGAGAACAGTAAATGTGAAAGAGATCTAGGAGCCTTGGTAGAGCATAAGATGACCATAAGTTCATCAGTATGATGTGGCAACTAAAGAAAGTCAATGTGATTTTAGGGAGTATGGGAGTTTAGTATCTACATCAAGGGAAGTAATTTTTTCATGTCAGGAACAACTTGAGAAATTGCAAGTGGCTTCTGGTGTGAGAGAATTGGCCGTCTGCAAGCACGTTGCCCAGGGGACGCCTGGCTGTTTTCTGATATTTTACCATCCTTGTGGGAGGCTTCTCACATGTCCCTGCATGGGGAGCTGGAGCTGACAGAGGGAGCTCATCCATGCTCTCCCTGGGTTTGAACCTCCAACCTGTTGGTCTTCAGTCCCACCAGCACAAGGGTTTAATCCATTGCACCACCATGGGCTCCTCAAGGGAAGTTACAACCACACTATTCTGCTTTGGTTAGATGTCACTTGGAATACTTGGTTCCATTATTCTGGGCACCATGACTCAAGAAGTATATTGACAAGCTGGAATGTGTCCAGCGAAGGGTGACCAAAAGGGTAAAAGCTCTGGAAAGTATGCCCTATGAGGAGTGCCTTGCGTATCTACATATGTTTAGCCTGGAAAAGAGAAGGTTGAGGGGACTATTATAGCCATGTATAGATATTTACGGGGTAAAAAGAGAGAACGATCAAGAAAAAGGATTCCTCCTAAACATTAAGAACTTCCTGATAGCAAGTTTTTCGGCAGCTGTCTTAATGTGTAATAGAGTCTCCTTCTCTGGTGTTTTTTTGGAACAGTAGTTGGATGCTCATCTATCTGGAGGACATTAATTGTGTGTTCCTGCATGGCAGTAGGTTGGATTGGATGGCCCTTTGGTCTCTTTCAACTCTATGATTCTATGAACTCTCCACATCGAGACTAACTAAACCAGAAAAAAGGAACACAGAGGAAAATTCATTTACACTGCTGAATTTCTTCAGAAAGACAGCCACAATGGTTTGACTATTAGATTATGACTCTGGAGAGCAGGGTTCAAATCCCTACTTGGCCATGGAAGCCCACTGGAATGTCAGGGGGAAGTCACAGACTCTCAACCTGGAAGGCAACGCCCCCTCAGCAAATCCTGCCATGAAAATCCTATTTGAGGGTTGCCCTGAGTTGGAAACAACTCTGAGGTACTCTACAACAAGTTATTCAGATAGTTTTTTGGCCTGATTCTCTGAAATTCTCAGGTAGCACTGCTATGCTCAACATCGGTGGAACAGGGAAACAAGACCCAGAAAACAAAACACACCACACCTAATATGCTACTTTTGTTTGAAAGAAGAAGGAAAAACCAAGCAAGTTGGTGATGGGAGTCAACAACCTCCTCACTGGCAGCACAAAGAGGGTGAGGAGAAGGGACTCTTCCAGCTCTGTTGCTGGCTACAACTGCTCCCTCCTACCTGTCTTCCCTGTCTTTCAAGTGAAAGTGAGATGAAGGCCCAGCACTGCTTCAATCCCTGCTTGGTATAATGGATTTGTGGAGAGGGCCAGTCCCACCACAGATAGTCTAAGAGGGAGTGCACGGATGAAGAAGTAGCTGCTCCTTTTGGGGTGAAGGGGGCTAGCAAAGGGGGCTACTCACAGCTCCTCCAGGAATAACCCACTGCTCCCTGCTTCAGAGAGGAAGATGAGGTATGAAAGATGTCTTTCTTCTTGCTTGCAGGGCCGCCACCCCAAACACCCTAAGTTGGACTTTTGCAACGTGCTTTACATTGGTACTAAGTTCAGAAATTTCAATTAGTTCAAATCGCAGCAGCCCGACCAGTTACAACATGTTCTAGGAGTGAGCATATTAACCCCATGATAAAATCACTCCACTGGCTGCCAGTTAGTTTCTGGGCAAAATACAAAATGTTGGTTTTGACCTTTAAAGCCCCACATGGTTTGGGCCCAGGTTACCTACAGGATCGCCTTCTCCCCTACAATCCACCCCGGTCGCTGAGGTCCTCTGGGGGTATCTATTCCATTCAGCCAGAACCTGACTGTCAACTGTCACCCAGAGGACCTTTGCATCAGCCGCCCCAAGATTGTGGAAGCACCAAGAGCTCTGACTTAACTGTTGGATTTAAGATGCAACTGAAGACCTACGTCTTATGGTAGGCCTACCCAGTCCGTTTTGACTTGTGAATTTTCAATCTGTATTTTACCACTCTGTATTGATGATATGTATTTTAATAGTGTTTGTTTTGATCTCATTGTTAATTTAGCTGTGCTGTGCCCCACCTTGAGCTTCAAGGAGAGCCTAGTAATAAAGAAATACCTACGTTTAATTGAGTATAATGCTACATCAATTTTGAAGGTATGTATGGGGGGGGGGGGAGATTTGTTGTTGAATTTAGACCCCTTCCACACAGCTGTATAAAATCCACATTTTATAACTCAGATAATCCAGTTCAAAGCAAATATTGTGGAACATCTGCCTTGATATTCTGGGTGTGTGGAAAGGCTCGGATTGTGTGGCTTCCCACTTCCTGCCAGCAATGCTGTTGCCTGCCTCAGAACAGCTGGAGAGGCAAAGGGATGCCATGCCCTTCCATCACATCCAGATTGGCCAGTTTGGAAGATGGATGGGTGGTGGCTTCCCTGTTCAGGGTGCCTTTAAAATTGATGGAGGGACACCTCCTCCTTCCCTTCAGAGCCCCCAAAGGTGAGCATTAGATTGGGGTAACTATGGCAAAGGCTGATGATAATGTTGGAGTGGGGGCACTTGATTCTGCAAAGCAAGTCAGGCATCTGTTGACGTCAGTGGCCACCCTCAGCACTTGTAATCCATTGGGCCGCATCACCAGGGAAGATGGACGGGTGTTTTGGGATACTCTTGATTAGGGCGAATCAATTCCTTGAGTTCCCCCCAAAATGTCCTGTTAAAATGACCCAAAAAGTGGGAAGATTCTTTTCCCTCTTTTTTTGCTTTGGAGTGAGGAGGAGAGCAACGCAGGCTGGGCTTTAGCAAAGCGGGGGAAAGGCGTGGGTGAGGAGGGAAGGCGGCGATCCCGCGCGCGGGGAGAAGAAGCAGCGCGAGCCCCGACCGCAGCCTGGGCGCGAGACCCCCCATTGGTTTGGCGCTGCAGAAGCAGCCCGTCGGGGCGTTGGCGCGCGCGGGGATGCAATCAGGCAAGCGAGCGCGCGCCTCGCTGCGATTTCTCCCTCCCTCTCCCCAGCCCTAACCCATTCTCCCGGGGTTCGGCTTACGGGTGGTTGCTGCTGCTGCTGCTTCTTCTTGCGCCGGCTCTGGAGGCGGCTGACCACCAGGTCGGTGTAGAGGACGGGCTTGAGGGTGCGCGAGCGCTGGGGCCAGCCGTAGCAGAAGGTCTCCACGCCGCGGCAGTTGCGCCCGTAGCGCACCGAGCACATGGAGCGCGAGCGGAGCCGCCCGGCGCTGCCGCTGCTGTTGATGCTGTTCACGCCGATCATGGTGGCGGTAGTAGTGGTGGTGGTGGTGGTGGTGGCGGCGGCGGAGCCGGGCTGGGGCCGCCGGCTGCCTGTTGCAAAGGCGTCTCCGCGAGAAGGCGACGCCGCAGCCCCGCCTCTGCCCCCCTCCCCTTCCGCAGGCAGGCAGGCACGCGCGGAGGGAGGGAGATCAATGGAGGAGGAAAGCCGCCCCTCCTTTCGCTCCAGACGATGCTCCCCGTGGGGAGACCGGGCTTGCCTTTGGGCGGCAACGAGCTCCTTCAACAGACGATGCGCCTTCGATGCGGGTCCCGGCTTCCCCAAATGGCCCTCCCCCGCCCCCTCTGCCCCACCTCAGACCCAAGGCGCACCTGCCCGGCTGGCTTTGCACAGTCAAGAGCCCCAGTCTCACATTAGTTTTGGGAACCCATGTTCTTTGCCACTGGAAGGCACATAACAATCCTAATTCACTGGACTCTCATCAGCCCATCACAGGCCCACACTTCCCATTGAAAGGCTGTGTGGCCATGTCCCAGAGGCATTCTCTCCTGACGTTTCCCCTGCATCTATGGCAGGCACCCTCAGAGGTTGTGAGGCCTGTTGGAAACTAGGAAGATGGGGTTTATATATCTGCAGAATGTCCAGGGTGGGAGAAAGAACTCTGGTGTGAATGTTTCCCGTGGTTACCTTGATGAGCATTTGATGGCCTGACCGTTTTCAAAGTGTTCCTTGTTACTGCCTGGAGGAATCCTTTGTTGAGAGGCAATTTATTTATTTATTTCATATCAAAAGCATTGCATAAAGTAGTATAAAACTGATAAAAATAGAAAGTGCGCAGGCGGCTAAATATCTTTTGACCAAAAACGGGCAACAGCAACGGCATTGTCTGTAGCCTCCAACAATTCCTCCTCTGTACAAGAGGCAGGGCATAGTAGACAAGCATACAGATGCGGAGTCGTCTGTTCTGCTCCACAGTCACACAAGGTGTGGGATTCTTTTGGGTAGTGCCATTTTGCCATGTTGTCTTTTGTTCTGCCCACTTTGCTTCTGAGTCTGTTCAGGGGCTTCCAAGTTGCCCATTCTTGGTTTGCCCCTAGAGGAAGACCCTCTTGGGGGGGGGGGGGTGTCATCCATTTGGGATTTCCTGGTTTAGCTGCCCAGAGGTATACTCTTGGTGTTCCTGGGGGAACACTAAGAGGAGTGGTGGTTCTCATGAAGCTTTTCCTTGATGTAAGTCTACTGGGAGGAGGCTGAGAGCCATGTAGTGGATGCCTTGCACAGTGTTCAACCTTATTTCTCTTGCAGTCAGCAACAACTTCCCGTCGCACATCCGCGGGGGCAATGCCAGCTACCTTGTAGAGTTTATCAACAGGGAGAGGTGATTAGCTGTTAGGATTAGATTAGGATTCTCCCAGGCTGTAACAAGCCACACCTAAACACTGTCAGGCTATCAAATGATAATCAAGGTGGCCAATGGAAACATCCACACCTATCTCCAACAGTCAAGAGTTCTCTCTCCCATTCTGGACTTTCCACAGATATATAAACCCAATTTTCCTAGTTTCCAACAGACCTCACAACCTCTGAGGATGCCTGCCATAGATGCAGGGGAAACATCAAGAGAGAATGCTTCTGGAACATGGCCATACAGCCTGGAAAACCTACAACAATCCTTAAAGACTGCTTCCAAGGTGATAATGGCGCTCCTTGGATTGCCCCGCTTCTCATCTCAACAGGTGATGCTCCTTCGATGCAGGTCCAGGGCTTCCCGAAAGGGCCCTCCCCTGCCCGTCCACCCCCTCTGCCCCACCTCAGACCCAAAGCACACCTGTCTGGCTTGCTTTGCACAATCAAGCGCCCCAGTTCAACATCAGTTTGGGAACCCGTGCCCTTTGGCACTGGAATGCATACAACAATCCTAATTCATTTCACTCTGTCATCAGCCCATCACAGGCCCACACTTCCCATTGAAAGACTGTGTTGCTGTGAGTTGTCCAGGCTGTATGGCCATGTTCCAGAAGCATTATCTCCTGACATTTCGCCTGCATCTATAGCAGGCACCCTCATAGATGGTGAGGTATGTTGGAAACTAGGAAAATTTGATTTATTTATCTGTGGAAGGTCCAGGGTGGGAGAAAGAACTCTTGTCTGTTGGAGGTAGGTGTGAATGTAGCAATTGGCCACCTTGATAAGCATTTGATGGTCTGACAGTTTTCAAAGTGTTTCTTGTTACTGCCTGGGGGAATCCTTTGTTGAGAGGTGATCAGCTGCTAGGATTAGTTTAGGATTCCCCTAGGCAGTAACAAGCCACACCTAAAAACTGTCAGGCCATCAAATGCTAATCAAAGTGGCCAATTGAATCATTCATACCTCCCTCCAACAGACAAGTTATTTCTCCCACCCTGGACCTTCCACAGATATATAAACCCAAATTTCCTAATTCCAACAGACCTCACAACCTCCGAGGATGCCTGCCATAGATGCAGGGGAAATGTCAGGAGATAATGCTTCTGGAACATGGCCAGAAGGTCCAAGGTGGGAGAAAGAACTCTTGCCTGTTGGAGGTAGGTGTGAATGTTGCAATTCATCACCTTGATTAGCATACCCCAGGCAGGAATCAGCCAGGCTTTGAAGCTGCAAGGCTATTTAGTGCTAATCAATGTGTACTAAACAAACAATGTGCCCCTTTGCAATAGTATCCCCATTCGCAAAATTAGAACAACAACAGTATCTGGAGGCAAGAAGAACATCCAAAATGTACAGTATTTCTCCAATTGCAAGACACTGTCAATTTTGAGACGCACCATAATATCAGCACCATCACTGCAAACAGAAATATATATGATACACCTGCAATTCTTAGACACACCCCATTTTAGGAGGAAAAAGTGTGTCTTAAAATGTAAAGGATACAGTGCTTTATCCAGTTCTTCCATTGGGCCCCATAAGCTAATTATCTGTTGAAACGTTTGCCCTTCTGGCTGCAAGATTCAGCTATTATGCCCAACTGTCGCTTCAAAGGTGGTATCATTTTTTAAAACTGAGTTGCAACTAAGGGCTTGTCCACACAGCCATATAACTCAGAATATCAAGGCAGAAAATCCCACAAAATCTGCTTTGAACTGGGTTATCTGAGTCCACACTGCCATATATTCCAGTTCAAAGCAGATATTGTGGGATTGTATTCAGCTGTGTGGAAGGGGCCTCAGAGACATTCTCAAAGTGGATTCATCAGGAGATCTGCCTAGTAATGTGTAACCGAAAGGCAGCACGGTGTGATGTTAGTGTTTCCCTGCTCTGCTGTTTGATGGGCTCAGGAAATGCTGCGTTAGTGATGTCACATCACACTTTTCACACTTTACTAGGGAGACGTGTCAGTAGCGGCTGCCCACTTTTTTCAGAAGAGCTAGACGTCGACACCTTGGATACAAGCTTTTCTAGGAGCCACACCATCTGAAGGGAATCAGTCATTTTCACACCATCCAGAACTGGCTTGAGGAATCCTTTGCCATAAGAAGCAGCTTTTGCCATAAAGTACAGTATATACTCGTGCAGTATATACACACATACTATGCAAGCATTCTATGTCATCTCCCTCTCTTTTTGCCAGCTTTAAAAAACCCATGGCTATTGGCTAACTAGTTGTACCTGGCCACGCATTGCTATGGCTCAGTCTGGTTAAATGGTTAAATAGTAAAATAAGAAAAGAGAAAGTGTCAGGTTCTAATATATGTATTTTTATGATGCCTGTGGGTATCCAGTATTTTTACTTATATATGTGTTTTCACAATGTTGGTGTGTATTCAATACTTTGTTGTTCCATTGCCTATTCTGATACAGTGATTGTGTGGTGTGCCAACTCCAGAACACACAACATATTGTGCATGTGTGAAGCAATCCATGTCTAGATGTAAACTGTAATTTTCTAACGATCGCCCTTGAGTGTAAATATAGATATGTTGACAGATCGATGGATATAGATCTCTTTCTCTCTCGGCTTTCCCCTTTTGGAGAATGACAGGGGGTGTGGCTTCCTGGAAGGCCATGTCCCTGTGTTATTTTTTCAAAGGGAAAGGCCAGAGGGCCCTCCCTGAGAGCGACCCCAATGCTCCCTCCTCCCTATTATTGTTGTAGTTGTTAGTGGGTGGGTGGCTCTTCCTAAATGCAAGGAGGTTGAGAGAAGAAAGTAACTCAATGGCTTTCCTTTCTCCCTCCCTCCCTCCCTTGTGGGGGCATGGCTTCCGTGAAGGGATCCCCCTTTCTGAGGTGGAGGTGAGTCCTCTTCAAAGTTACCTGTCTTAGGTGTGTTCTCGATATGTGAATACACTAAAATACTCGCCAGTCATATACTGTATTGTGTCAAAATTTCATAGCAATCAGTGAAGTAGTTTGGGAGATATGTGTCACATATTATTTTTATTTATATAGAAGATGTGCACTTATGTTGCAGTTCCACCTTGCTAGTTGTGTCATCTCCTGGAGGCTCAAGGTCTCTACTTCTGTCTTTTACTCAGAGTACCAATTACGAAGTTGAAATCATGGTTTTTCTAGCAGCCCTCCTTGCTCATGTAAGACTAGCTTTAAATGGAACATATCAAATTCTGACACATATTTTCCAAGAGAAACTGTAACCAAGTACATGGGTAACATTTTGTAGTATGCAGTGGTTTTCTTTGAAGCAAAATTTTCTAAGCATTTCATATTGGTGAAACACTATTTAGATATGCGTCATTTCGTAACACAGTAATTCAGTTTTCCTAGCAAACCAGAGGTTAAATCAATGCCTTGTTAGAGCTATAGAGACACACATATATTTTGAAATATATGGTTCCAAAACATATCTTATTAAAACCTATCTTTTATATTTTAAATATATATGGTTAGTAAGATTTTTTGTCATTTTTTGTTATGTTTGTACGATACACCTACGCACTGCACCTGACACTTGATCTGTGATGTCACACAGTATGGAAAGCTCTGCCTTAAAGGTTCATCTAGGATTGGCTCAGAGAAGTTGATCTGCTTTGCCATTGAGTCCACATTTACTTTGTGGGTGTTTGCTTGATTGTTGTGGCTCCAATGACTATATAGCGATTTTTTTTCCTTCCAGTGTTTTTAAAAGGAAGGAAGAGATTAAAAACATGGTTGGTATAAAACACAAAGTTGCAATTGGAACGATACCTGCAAAGCAAAGACATTTGAAGTACAGCTCACACCTCTGCTCTACATGCCGACTCAAAATATGGCCAAATCACTGGGTCATCCATATAGAAATCTCAAGCTGTGTGAAGTAGGACAAGAACAGGAGGAAGTGAAAGAAAAAGAAAGATAGACTCAAGGGAGGGACCCGGTCATTGTGTTGTCTTGGGTAAGGGAAACAAGTTAATTCTGAATTTCGATAGCAATAACTTGCCTTATTGGAGAGGAGGAACTCAGTTGTTACAAAAGACTACTATATCAAGGGATCCTGGAAAATTGTAGTTCAATTTATTGAGGGAAATTCTGAGAGACTTCCACCCTAATTCTCCTAATTTGCAGGCAACTGAGTGTATTCAAGACATCTCTTGGTACTAAGATCCAAAGAGAAACAAGTGAAAAAAAGAGTTTTCGGCAAGGCAAGAAATACCTAGCAGCCGACTGATATTCTACTGACAGCAAAAGAACAAAAGTACCTCCTGAACCTCTGATGCTGCATCAGACTGGTACGACTGTAAAGATGAACAAGCGGAGCAAAAGATAGTTTGATCTCTGGTGCTCATACTGCTTTCACTGAGTCATTATTTCTTGTAGACAGAAAAGGAGGGAGAAGAGGGAAGAAGGTACTGGTGCAATGAAGAATAAGACTGCTGCCTGCAATACCCCCACCGAATACTAGTTCTTTCTGCAATAATACAACTGTAAGCACTAGCATATTCCCAACTCTGTTTCACAACAGCACAGAAAGGGAGCTTCACTCTTGACTTCTGGATTTTCTTTCTAGTGGAGGAAGCTACATATCTTGAGCATCAGAAGAACAATGAGATGACAGGATATGAATCTAGGAAGATATCTTCCACTTAGCCAGAAACTCAACTAAGTTCTGTGGAATTAGGTGTGAAATGCACATTTCCAGAACACGTCGTAACAGAAAATGAGTATTTTTGTTCAGGGAGTTGATTGCCATTTTACTGCCTTGAAGCTCCTCATTTGTCAATTGTGGCACTCTGCTCCTCTTTAGTTGGGAGTCTGTTGGTAGGAGGATTCAACATGATTCCACATTGTCAGGTTTCATTCATCAAATGTTAAGGTTTCTATATGGTTTGGTAGGAAAATCTGTATCTATATGGGTCAAATAATGTGAACTCACCTCTCGGTTGCTGCAGGGTGTCCACATGACACACTGCTGGATTGGCAGCAGAAGGACTGCATCCATCTGTTAATCTGGCTCAAGGGGAATTGGAATTTATTCTGAATCTTTCAGGAATCCAGGAGTGATCCCAGGGCTTCGGAGATATGGACACTTGAATTGGGATGGACCTAGTTGATTCATGCCTGATCTATTGTACACATGTCCAACAGAGGTTCTGCAACATTGCCAGTCTCAAACAGCCCTGCTAACAATGTCACTTCTGGCGAGGTCAGAACAGTGTACCCTACCATGTTACTAGGAACAGCAACATCACTAGCAAGCCTCTGTGAGGGAGCTACTTGTGCCTGGTGATGTGGCAGTGGCCCCAATGCAGGGGTCCCAAAATGGGCCAGATGTGCCTCCCAAGATAATTTACTCACACACACACCTTGCCCCAAACTTTACATTGAGAGTCACCTTGAAACGACTTGAAGGCACACAACAACAACAACAATCCTAATTAACTTAACTCTCTTATCAACCAAAAACAGGCCCATACTTCTCATTGAAAGACTGGGAAGTTTATGTTGGTTAAAATTGTTTTACATTTTAAATACTGTTTTGATCTTTCATGTATTTTTGCACAAGATATATGCAGTGTGCATAGGAATTTGTTCGTTTTTCCAACAGCCTGAGAGACCGTGTACTGGCCCTCACTTTAAAAGTTTGAGGACCCCTGTCCCAATGCATTCTCAACTCACAGCCATCTAGATACTGAAAAACATTAGGGTAGCTCTCAAGTGTTTTACCTGGATTAATTGGGCCAATTTAGGTATTGCCAGGATTATCCACTTCCACCCTAAAGGGTTTTCAGCACACCCCTCCATACCACAGACTTGATTCAAATATATAGCAAAATACCATTGTTTCTCTCGCTCTGCCCCCCCCCCCCCCCCCCCCCGCCCCTCCATTCGCCATCAATTGCAGCTTCTGGAGAGTTGTATATTAAATTAGATCCACACAGTGGCTGTTGCTAGCCACAGGGACTGGTGGAGGTGAATGGTAAGTTCCCAGAGAAATAACAGTTTTGGGGAAACCCAGCCATCCATAGGAAGTGGAACTCTTAAGATCACAATGAATGCAGAACAAATGAAAAACAAAACAACCTTGCAGAAACACCCATTTGGACCCGTATTGTACTACTCCAGTAACATCTCCCACGGTACAGGAAATTCAAAGGAATGTAGAGAACTGAAGAGGTTCCATCTTTCCACAATAGTAACAAGCACCACAGTAATAGTTACAACTTTTGACAAAATGCAACAGGAGCCCTAGGAACATTCATGATCTTTGTGGCCACCACAAAGTATCTCCCTAATTTCTTCACTGTGTGCCTACTCAGAAGTAAGAGTGAGAAGTCACCGATCAAAAATCAAACCTATGTATATTTCCTCCCCAGCAAACATACTATTATTTATTTAGGAGTAACCATAGGCAACAAGTAAACAATCTACTTTCTGATTTAAATCTGTGATTTAATGAAATGTTTGTCCAATGCCTGTCCTTTTGTTTCCTTTCTCACACACTTCATATGAACAGACTTATGGGTGAGTGTGAAGGGAGTAGGACTCCATGAACCACGGGGCAACCATAGGGAGATGCAGATTCTAACAAACCACACTTTTGATACTACAGTAGAGTCTCGCTTGTCCAGCCTTCACTCATCCATCTTTCTGTATTATCCAACACAGTCTGCCTCCCGCCTGGATCAACAGCTGTTTCAATACATTGCAATGTTTTGGTGCGAAATTTGTAAATACAGTAATTATGACATAATGTTACTGTGTACTAAACTGCTTTTTCTGTCGATTTGTTGTAAAACATGATATTTTGGTGCTTAATTTGTAAAATCATGACGTAATTTGACGTTTAACAGGTTTTTCCTTAATCCTCATTATCCAACATTTTTGCTTATCCAGTGTTCTACTGGCCTGTTTATGTGGGATAAGCGAGACTCTGCTGTTCCAGGTCTAAACCAAAATTGTAACAAAACATGACTGAAATAGTCACAATGCTTCAAATGATTAGCGAACCCTGATTGCACAGGCTTCTCAGCTCATCGAAGATGTAATTCAAATTTCAAATTAATTAGCTCCAATGTTGTGTTTTTAAAAAAATAGGTGCCAGAATACTGGGCCTTGGGACCTATGATGCCAGAAAGATGAAATAAATAAATACATAAATACATAATATAGGGAGGAAATAATAAAATCGTGCTGGCAGTGGTTAGGTAGTATCCTTATCTTCTGAGTATCACCAGGAAAAGCTCTGCAGCCCACATTAGTGATACGAAGGCCAGTGACGTCAAGAGGATGTTTCCTTCATGATTAATTCCAACCAGAGATTAATGTTGTCACTAATGATTTTGGCACATGTCGATAATGAGAAATAATTAACAAATACACTTGAAAGAGTTCCTTTTAAATCATTTAAATTATAAAGTTTATAAATGATTAATCAGTTAATTGATTAAATATTGTATCCCTTCTGATGCCTATTTCTTCACAGATGTGGCTGTAATAACAAGCGGTGACTATGTAACCTGTTTATTTTTATTGTGTAAGTCGCCCAGAGCACCTTTGGTGGAGGGCGACTCATAAGAAATAAAGTTAGTTAGTTAGTTAGCTAGGTAAGTCTTATTTAACATTTGTTTGGGTGGAATGCAGTGTTTTCAGTTATTTTACTTTTAAATATTTTGTCTGCAACATTTTGTTTCTTCATCAGGAAAGGCCGCAGTGCATCCTTGGACATCTTACATTTGGACATACATATTCTTACATTATAAAAGCACATGTTCTTTAGTTCTAGGCAAAATATTTCTTAAAGAAATGGCTTTGTGGGCTTTTTCTTACTTAGTATGCTAGAGAAACTCATCATGATAAAAGGATAGGGGCAACCTTAGAGGAGAGCTCAATGTGAGCTTTATAATGGCTCATCCACATCTACTAGAATGATTAGTTATGCCTCTACTGCCCCTTCCCCCAGCTTTTGTCACTCCTGCCTGGCTTGTATCCTGTTTCTGGATCGAAAAGTGATCACTAACCACAAAAACCACCCTTTCTAAATTTAGTAAGCCTAATAAAGCCTCTGTATTTTCTTAGATCATGATAATCCATATCTCTGTGGACATCAGGGTCCTGCAGCAAAATATGGAAGCTCCATTTTCCAGACACTGGGATATTTTGTAGATTTTTTGTGTAAATGTTTTCAAAATATTCTGCTCTAATATATTTGCTTTTTTTTGTTCGAAGAACAGAACACGAGAAGAGGCCAGAGATTTCAGAGAAGCAATTCAGAAATCTAATTTTATTAGACCTTTGCACACTTCAGATGGTTGGCCACCAGTGCTAGTGATCCATGTTCAGCTGCAGAATGCAGGCAAGGCCAATTCTGTTTGGAATCTCAGGGCTCTGGTTGGAGAAAGCCCACTTTTTGAAAAGGGCTTCAGTATGGGACAATACTCTTACTTGCCAGAAAAGCACACCAAATATGCCAGTTTTAGGTGAAATATCCAAGTAAAAGTGGTATGTAACTCAATCACAAGCACTGTACAGTATATGTGTCCAAGAAGAGCTCTGAAATTACTTACCTTGAGAAGCTCCCGAGGGAAATCACTTCCTTCATTGAGTCCTTCCAGGTTGCCAATAAAATCTGAGCAGGACATTCGCTTCCCAATGTTCTACAAGGAGGTAGAACAAATACAAAACAATAAAAAAATATTAAAAGAATATTTCGACATAAATGATCAACCAGGCTCAGATATAGCAAATGTATGGGATGCTAGTAAAGCAGTCATACGGGGACACTTCATTGCGCAACTAAGCTATCAAAGGAAAAAAAAGAACGAAGAAGTCAAATCCATTCAAAATAATCTGGAAAAATTAGAAAGAGAAATGAAGAGAAATCCTAATAATAAAAAAATAGAAACAGAAATTCAAATTATAAAAAAACAAATAAATTTAATTACTCTGGAACAAATGGAAAGGAATTTGAAATATATGAAGCAAAGATACTTTGAAAGAGCAAATAAACCAGGGAAATGGTTGGCTTATCAATTAAAAAAACAAAAACAAAATAGCATTATAAACAAAATTAAGAAAGGAGACAAAGACTTAATAGAGGATAAAGAAATAATAAAAGAATTCAGGGATTTTTATCAGAAACTCTATAGTGCCGAAAATTTAAATAAAGAAACCATCCAAGCCTATGTAAGTGAACAAATAAAAGAGAAAATAGGCGATAAGGAAAGAGGAACTAAATAAATTAATTTCAGATAAAGAAATTGAAGACGCAATAAAAAAACTGAAAACAGGAAAATCCCCGGGCCCAGATGGACTAACTGAGGTCTACTATAAAAAAATTAAGGAGGTACTGATCCCATATCTGAAAAAAACCATGAATAATGCTCTAACATCCGGGAATATTCCAAACACGTGGAAAATGGCTAACATCATAATATTTCCTAAAGAGGGGAAAGACCCAGAACAAGTCGAACATTATCGACCTATATCCTTACTAAATCTTGATTATAAGATATACTCCAATATTCTGGCTAATAGATTTAAAATCTTTCTTAACAACTGGATTTGTAAGAACCAAACAGGATTCTTGCCGAGGAGATTTATGAAGGACAACACAAGGAACATCATAAATATAATTGAATATCTCGACAAAAATATAGGGAGGAAAGTGGCCCTGGCCTTCATTGATGCTGAAAAAGCTTTTGATCGAATTAATTGGAACACTTTAGAGATTCTTTTGAGAGAACTAGATATGGGGTTTCACTTTACCACAGCCGTTATGGGGATATATAAACATCAAAATGCATCAATCACCGTTAACTGCCAAAAATTGGAAAAAATTGAAATTACAAGAGGCACTAGACAGGGGTGCCCCCTATCTCCCTTGATCTTTAACTTCGTTTTAGAAATTCTACTAAAGAATATAACCGGAGATAAAGATATCAAGGGAATGAAGGTAGGAAAGGAAATATACAAAAATTTTGCATTCGCAGATGATCTGGTTTGTATAATTGAAGATCCGCTTGAAAACATAGGAAATTGGATTAAAAAATTTGAACAATTTGGAGAAGTATCAAGATTTAAATTGAACAAAAAAATCAAAAAATATCACAAAAAATATAGAAGACAAGGAAGTTAAATTAATAGAAAAAAATCAGGAATAGAAATAACTAAAAAAGTAAAATATTTGGGTATTAATATTACCTCCAATAATTGTCAATTAATTAAAAATAACTGAGAAAAACTGGTCAGAGGTAAAAAATAATTTAAAAAATTGGAAATCCCTAAATCTTTCATTTCTCGGAAGAATCTCAACGATCAAAATGAAGATGTTCCCAAAAATTAATTTTCTGCTTCAGACACTCCCGATTCTGAAAAATGAGACTATTTTGAGAAGGTGGCAAACAGAGCTAGCCAAATTCATCTGGCAAGGCCGGAAAGCAAGAATAAAACTAAAATACTTATTAGATAGAACACAAAACAGTGGACTTGGAGTACCAAATTTAATAAAATATTATGAAGCAAACTGTCTAGTGGGAAGGAAAGAATGGGTTGATTTAAAGAACAAAGATCTGTTAAATCTAGAAGGACAGGGAATTAAATTCGGATGGCACGGATATCTAATATATAACAAAATAAAACAAGACAGGAACTTCAATAATCATATCATTAGGGCAGCTATAATTAGAGTCTGGAATAAAAATAAACATCTATTTTATGATAAAATACCTACATGGGTGTCCCCGATGGAAGCAACTCAATTAAAATCAACTGATGAAAAATCTTGGCCTAGATATAAAGATCTGCTAAAGAAAGAAGGGACTGAGCTTCAACTAAAAAGCCAAGAGGAACTCCAATGTTGGAAACTTAATTGGTTTCAATACAATCAGTTAAAAGCAATATTCAAAAAAGATAAACAAACTGGATGGGATTGGTCAATATCCAAAATAGAAAAAGCCTGGCTATACTCTGGAAAAAAATTGACATCATCAGTTTATAGATATCTAACAGATATAGAAAATGAAAAAGAACCAATAAAAGATTACATGAAAAAATGGGCAGCAAATCTGGGATTCAATATTTCGTTAGAAGAGTGGAACAATTTATGGAGAGTAAAAATGAAGTACACTTATTCTTATTGTTTAAGGGAAAATCTTTATAAAATGATATACAGGTGGTATATTACTCCTAATCAGCTTGCAAAAATTAATAAAAATAATAATGCTTTGTGTTGGAAATGTAAGCGGGAGAAAGGTACATTTTTTCATCAAATGTGGACGTGTAAAATAGCTGTCAAATATTGGAATATGGTGCACAAAAATATACAGGAAATTCTGCAAACAAAACTGCTGAAAAAAACAGAACTTTATTTGCTAAATATTACAGGACAATTTAAAAATAAAGATACAGAAAGACTGGTGACCTACCTGACTACCTCTGCAAGAATTACATACTCAAGGTATTGGAAATCAACTGAGATACCTGATGAAGACGAATGGTTTCTAAAAAATTTGGATACAGCAGAAAACGACAAACTAACTTGTCTACTACAGGAGAATTCCTCAAAAAAATTTGAACAAACTTGGACACCTTTTGTAAAATTTATGAAGAACAAAAAGAATATCTTACTGAAAGGCATAAAAATATAAAGTAATCAGATGAAATGTTGTGAAATGGAGAACAAACATAGATCTTGTTTTATATGAGATGTAAAGACGTCTTTTACTCTTTTCGGTTTCTTCTATACCCCTATTACTACCCCTGTTCCCCTCCCTCTCACCTCCCCCACCTCCCCCATTCCTTTCTTTTACTATTACTATTACCTACATATAGGGCGGAATGTCAACTGTCCTATATAATATGTACTTTCTGTTTTTATATATTCTTAATAAAGATTTATTTTAAAAAATAAAAAAATAAAAAAGGAGGTATACGGGAAAGAACGAGAGAAACATAGCCGTGAGAGCTACACTGTTAATATTATCAAGATTATCAAGGCAGAATCCCTTGTTAGAAGATAAAGTAATGTGCTTTGGCTTCCATTAGTCCTGTCAATGAAAGACTTAGGGCCCTTCCAGGCCATACTGTATATCCCAGAATCTGATCCCAGGTTTCCTTTTTAACCCACATTATCTGGCAGTGTGGACTCATATAATCCAGTTTAAAACATAAAAGTTGGGATCAGATCCAGATATAGGGCCTGTCTAGAAGGGCTCTAGGCTGCATTTACACTGCCCTATAATCCAGTTTCTGAATTCATACTATTTGCTTTGAATGGGATTACAGAATATGAGTCTACACTACCATATAATCCAGTTCAAAGCAGATAAACTGGATTCTGAAACTAGACTAGATGGCGGTGTAGATGGGGCTTTAGACAACTTGATGTGGGAGTTGTCTATCAGTAGTTATGACATCTTAGGACAGTAAGTACAGAGCCCAATTTTTGGCCTCACAGGAGGCTATATGGCAGCATTTGTGTATGATTTTCAAGTCAGTTGCAGGGCCTTCCACACAGCCTCATATCCCAGAATATCAAGGCAGAAAATCCCACAAGATCTGCTTTGAACTGGGTCCACACTGCCATATATTTGAGTTCAAAGCAGATAATGTGGGATTTTATTCAGCAGTGTAGATGAGGCTTAAGGCAGAGGTCCTCAAACTTTTAAAGCCGAGGGCTCTGGTTCATGGTCTCCCAGACTATTAGGAGGCTGGACTATCATTTGAAAATCCTATGCACACAGCACATATCTTATTTGTATTGCAAAAACACATGAAAGAACCATACAATATTGAAAATGAAGAATAACCCAGTTCAAAACAGATATGGCATTTTCTGCCTTAATATTCTAGCTGTATGGAAGGTCCCTTACAGAAACTTCCTCTTGCAGGAGCAGAACACATCACTGAATACCAGATGCAGGGTATAATTATTCCTATGCTCTGCTTGTAAGCCTTTTAGAGGCTTCCCTCTGTGTGTATATATCTCTGTGTGCGCACACCTTCAAGTCACCTGGAAACCTATGAAATTTTCTTCCGGTTGATCATTATTATAGGCCGACAATGCATGCTGCACTAGGGGTTGGTGCAGAAAAACATTGCTTTCAATATGTGCTATTACAACAGCACACTCAGTACATTTTGGGCACATTTTTCTTCCAGGCTGAGTTCCAAGGGAATCTGTTCTTTGATCTGTGCCAGTGCCTTTTTTCAACTTTGTACAGTGGTACCTTCTTTCTCCTTGAAACAGTTTTTAATTTTTAAAAGTGTTATAAATCTTTATAATTGCAATATTCTTGTTTTCCAGCTCATGTTTTTCTCTTTGTCTTTCTTTATAGTGACGTGTTTGATCACATTTCCTTTTCAATCCCTCACTATATCATTTATCCCTCCTCTTTTTATGCCCCCTTTTCTCTTTAATCTCTCCTAGTCATGTAATCTGTTACAAGGGCATAGGGAGGAGAAAGTGCAACGTTTTACCATACCCCAGAATGCTGTATCTAGTTGAATCTGCCCCTTCTTTTTTCCTTCCAGCGCTGGTGCATAAGAGCAAATCCATCTTTCCCTTCCCAAATTCACAATCAAGACATCTTTCAGTAAATATAATAACTCTACTTCCAAGCGAAGACAGTTATGAATTTTTCAAAATCCCCTATCGCTGGCTACTCTTCTTCTGATTTGCCCTGGGAACATTTATTCTATTCTCAGGATAGTAGGGCAGAAGGCTTATTGGAAATAGGAAAAAAACATATTTGGTACTCTGACACACTATAATTGCCCAGTTTGGGTGAAATATAACACAATGTAATTCATTTAAGTGAGGACAAAGTATTCCTAGCCCAGGAAATTGAAGTTTTCATGCATTGCTGCTTTGATATATCTCCCTAATAACTTTCAAGAGTAGTGAGTAGGAGGACCGGTGCACTTACATGTCCATGAAGGTCAGTGTTTAACAGCATCAACGCACACGTCAACGTGTGGGCTCCATCTGTAGAACAAGCATCCAAGAGAGATCATCAGCCCCAGCCCAGCCAGCTTTCATTTTACTAAATGTTTCCATGATGTAGACAACACCTGAGCTGAAGGTGTCATCTAAATAGCCCCAAAAGCTGAATTCTCTACCCTACAGAACTTTGTCAACTCTTTCATAGACACTGAAATAAATCTTTCGGATGCGAGTTATGTAAAATGTTTATAAACCAAAGGGTTTTGGAACAGAAAGCAAAGTGAACAATTTTTGATATTTTCAGTTTTATGAATATGCTTTTCCAAACCTTTCAATGTACATATCTTAAATTATTGAGGTTGCTGTGTTTGTTGTGGTTTTTAATTTTTACAAGTGTTGATTGCTTTTCTTTGAAACTATTATTATTTTTATGCATATGGAACTGAGGTGTAAGTTGTTCAATGAAACATTATTTGCTGTGTAACATATTCTCTCTTTCTCTGAGCATGCACACATGGGGGAAGGTGAGAAGATACATATGTCCTTTTAAAGATATGAACAGAGGCAGAGAATGAGCAAGCTATAAACTGGCTGAAAGTGTAGCACGTTGGAGTGCCAACTCTCCCTCTTAGGATTGGATGAGGGGTAACATCTCTGTTGTCCTCTGCCATGTCTCTTTGCCTTCACTTATGCTTCATTCACATGTATCTTTCAACATTTCAGGCAAATGGCCAAGCAATATTAGAAACTGATCAAAATGGCAAAACTTATTCATGAGGAGGAATTAGGAAAGGCTGCAGCCGCTTGCTTTTGTCTGAGTCAAGTAGAAATGGCAACACACCTTTCCCTACTCCCTTGATAAACCTTTGCACTTTGAACTCAGTTTGTAGCAGTGGAATAAGCTGAGGACAAAGGAAGTGAGGGAGAAAGGGGAGAAACCAGGACATTTTAAAAGCAGATAATAAAGTAGGATGACAGAGTCCCTGACAAATTAAAAAAAGCTGGAAAGCATGCTAGCATTTTGGGAATCATAAAATATTAAAGATAGGGTACGTCTCAACTGTGATATCTTCCAAAAGGTACTAAGCTCCTAGAAATTCAATGAAATGAGAATGTGAAGAAAAATATTATTGATTTTAGAATGCAGAAACCAAGAGTATAATTCTGGTTTCCATTTGCAGAGAGCAGGGTACATAATGGAGCCAGAAGTGAAGGGAGGGAAACAGTCAGGATCCTATGTTTAGGACCTGCCATGTTGGAGATTATGATGTATTCATGTCATGCCTTTTCACATCCTTATTGTAATACCATATTCATACTATTCACTGTAAGTAATGCACTTGTAGCCTTAGAAAAGATGGGAATTAGAGTACAGTTAGATAGTGATCAGCTGTAACTCATGGTTAGCCAGAGAAGGGTACCGCTTATTGCAGTAAAAGGCACTTGGAGAAGAAGGGAGCTTCAGCTGGAGAGAAGGAATGTCCTGGGACCCAAGGCTGTTTTCATGTGAGTTATAACTTAGCCTAATTGACCAAGAAAGGATAAACTGCAAAAAGGGTAATGGAGGGCACTATTTAAACCCCTGATGCTGTTGGCAGAGGAGTCTGCTCTGCACTTTCTTTCTCACCAAAATCCAGCTTTCTGTCCTTCATTCCTCCTTTTGAGAAAGCAAAAGGTGCAGAGTCCTCAGCAGTACTTAGTCCCAGTTCCACCCTGTGTTGCTTGCTATAACCCAGTGATATTGCAATTCAGGACCCCCAATTTGATCTGCATGACTGGCCCAGCAAAGATCTCTGGTTGTTGAGACCAGCAACAATTGACCTCCAAGCCTCCCGATTTCACCCGGCATTTTTTGTCCTTCCATGATATCTCACCCTCAGAAGAGATAGCTTTAGGATTGCACTCATAGTAGCGCTGTGAAAAATGAGCTAAGACTCGCTCCCGCTCCTGGGTCTCACCCATAAGGGCCAGCTCTTTCAGAAAGGACCTGGGGGAAAAGGAGGATCAATAGTTACATGGCATAATAATACTCACTGATCCACTGAAATCTGTAACTGATGGGAACCCTGGTAATGTTTCTTCTTCAGGCAGTATATAATTTAGAAAACAGTTCCATCCTATACACTGATATGAACGCATTGCCTCCCCTCATTACATAAATGCCGCAGTGAAGTCAGACAACACAATACTTTCGTAGGACCACCAGTAATCCACGCTTGTCATTTTCGCATCTCTCCAGGCATCCATGTTCCAATAAGTGTAATCTTAGTCAATTGGTTATAATGAGTAAAAAGATGCTGTCCCACAGAACCCCATTCCTCTCACAACTCAGCATACAACACCACTATGCAAAGAGGGAAAATACTTTCTAGGAACAAAAGGCAGGGTATCATCCTTATTTTCTGGAATATACCTTCAATACACTCAAATCATATCACAAAACAGAATGTTCAATCAAAATTTGTTTCAGGATCAAGTGCTTTCCCCTCTTGAAGTTGTTGCCTTATCTGTGGTGACAGAAAAATGTGGAAGAGCGTTGGTGCCTCACCAGAAGGCGAGGAGGCTTAAGACTTTGTGAAACTATAATTCTCAGGATTCTATAGTATGGAGCCATGGCGGATAAAGGTGTGTCAAATTTCATCCTGGGAGTTGTTCTACTAACCTATGTTCTGTTCATTTTTTTTTTAAAAAGATTTTTATTGAACTTTTCAGTATTAAAAATGGCCATTATCCAAATACAATCATACATAACAATGTTCTGTTCATGAATCTCCTAGGAGTGTCATGCAGTAGAATCCACTTTCACCCGTGGTGAAGGGGCTGCAACATACATCAAAACGTAGTGTGATAATGTCCTAAAATAGTCTGGGTCCAATACAGTGATTGTTAACTGGGGTTACATTGCAATAGAGGAAGAAGAAATGTAAAACTATCTCTCCTCTCCCAAAACAGTTTCCATCCCAACTGATTGCTCTGAGAATTTTGGAATTAAGAACGGAGGCATGACTTTGCTTGTTTTTCTATGACTGGTTCTTCACAGCCACAAAATATGGAGTGGAACCAGCATGCAAAATACCAGTTCCACCCTGCATTGTGGCCCAACAGGGAAATCCCAAACTACCTCAGTGATGGGAAGGCATCCACACTGGCCAACCATACTGAAGCTGGTTGGATGCTGCTGAGCAGGAGCCCAAATGCCACCCTGTGTCACTGAAAAGGAGGAAAAGGCACATATTGCATGGCCTGCAGCTCCCGGCTCCTCCTAAGCTCCTTTGCAAATTAGATGGCATGGAACCAGAAAGAGAATCTGCAGGCCATGCAGTATATGCCATTTCCCTCCTTTTATATGGCAGGAATTGGGTGAGGCAGAACGGGAAAGGACACTATCCCATATCCCTGGGTTGCTAGGGCCCTATTAGTTTGGGATGGCTGTCTAAGCACCCAATACTGATTCCGCAAAGGACTGTCCCCTTTGTTAACCCAGGTGCAGCTATGTCAGCCAGCTTTCCTTGTGTTAAATCAGATCAGCTTGCAAGCATTTTAAAGATGCCTGCGGGCTTTTCAGACACCACGCCGACATAAATGGTCAGTGTACCCTCTATCCTTTCCTTCTCTAATTCTTTCTGCTTTCCATCTTTTAGACTGTATACTGGAGAATAGGGAGTAATCTGCAAATTGCTTTGGAAGCTTTTAAAGCTCCTGATCAGGGGAAAGGTGTTTAAATACGTATATAAACCTCATTTTGGAATACAGTTGTCAATAAACCGGTATAATAGGAAAAGCCTTCCAAAGCCGAGAAAAAAAAATCAGCTATCAAAGGCAAACGTAAGATGTGTATATCAGTGTAATCTAAGCAAAGAGTCATAGTAAACAATTATTTGGGGCTGTATATTTCAAATATTGAAAGATGTAGACACCTGCCATATGTCTTCCCTCTCCATTTAAAATTGCATTGTATCAGACATGAGTGATTGCAGGTCCCCTGTCTTTTGCCCATCAGCCTTTGCAAAGATGGGAAAATATCTATTTTTCTGTCTGCAACCTCTCTCTTTCTGTCCCCCTTCTCCTATTTCCCCCCAAGTCCTGCAGAAACTGCACAATCATTTCATGTATGCAAAAATTTGGAAGCAATTTTCCTTAATGCATGCATTTCTGTGAGCACTGTCCCATAATGTATGCTTTTAAAAATATTATATTCTCTGGAGTACATTTTTGTATCCAGGTTCATCTAACGGTAGACATTTTGGATTGAAGAAAGGCACTGAAAAATTCAAGGGACTGCAAAAGTTACACATCAGAAAATATTGTGTTGTGATACCCTCTTTCCTTAGTGAATTTTCAGTAGTGAAGTGATGATGGGGAACACTAGTTATTGTGAAAAGCAAAAGTGTTCAATTGGAAGACAGTAATTTTTGGACCCACTCTAAAATTCTGGGAACAAGGCAGGCATGTTGCATAATAGATTTGAGTCCTAAAGCGATGCAGGCCAATAGTTGGTCGATGAGTAGGTGAGGGTGAGTGGGTGTCAATCTTTTTTCCCCATGCCCCATTCTACCAGACAGAGACCACTCCTTGCTTGGGAGAAAGACAGGAACAATATAGGCACCTTGCTTTCTCTCTAGTAGAATGGATACTGGTAGGGAGACTGCTTGAGTTTGACTGCAAAATGAAATGTAGAGAAAAATAACCCCCCTCATCTGCAGCATTGCTGATTTAACCCTATGCCTCCACCCCACCGCCACTCAGTACTCCGTGTCTTCTGAAAAGAAGGCATTGTTTGTGGCTAGCAAACACACACACATACAAACACATATTAATTTTCTCTTAAGAACTGCAGATAATGAAGCAAGGGAATATCTTTCAATCAATGGTGGACATTATCCCCAAGGTGACTATGACAATCTCAGCATCACATATATACTGAATCTGAATAACAATTTTAAGAAGAGAGCAAATTATTTTGAAAAGCACTTTTTCCTCAGCACATGACATATTATTAGAAAACCTAAACATCTGCATCTTCTTTGACAACCGCATGTCTAGGGCGACCCCACTACTTCAGAAAAGAACAATCTAAACCTGCTCTAAATCTAAGACCAAGTTTCACAACTAGTGACCCGCTCATTCCTGCTCCACGGCCTGCATGGAACCCATTGGCTCCATATTGTTGCCCTCTAGGTGCTGGATCCACTCTGCCTAGTTTGTCAATTTGGGGCTGGCAGGGAAAACAGAAGGCTTATCCAGCGCTGATGAGCTGCCAGGGCTGCTTAGAAGTCTAATGAGAAAATTCAGAACTGATGTATTTCCACAGATATAAATAAATGTTAATCCTGAAAGCAACTGCAGACAATCTTCTGCTGAACTCATTTTAAACTCCGTTTTCTCGACTTTACCATTTCAAGTACATATCCTGAACACTCACCTCAGAGCTTGATCCAAACTCATCCCAGTGAATTCAAAGAACTTGAGATACTCCCCTGCGACCATCTTACTAAAATCATTACTAGAAAGAGAAGGGAAAAATGATTTTAAAAACTTTTATCCTACGACAGAGGGATAATAACTAATACAAGGGAAACACGAGGACTTCATTTCACCACAACAAGAAGCACAAAGACAATATTTAAGACAGAATTTATACAAAGCCAGCAAAGGCGCCTAGAAGTCTTTGATTAGTATCTGATTCCACGGTTCCTTATGTGCCTTAATTTCTAGTTAGCTTTATTCTCTAGTTGCTGGGCATACATTAAAAGTGAAGGCACACATGGTTAATGCAAGCATTTTTGTCAAGCTACAGAAAATGCAGCATAGATCATCCCCGGGCCATAAACTATGTGGGCCATGCAGAAAACACTGCCATGCCGAGTGTCTCATAAAGCCAAGCTAGCCAGAGGTTTACTTATTATTCTTGAGGGAAGGCGGTATCTTATCTGATGTCCTCCACAAGGCTTTCTCCTCAGGATATTTCTGCATGAATGTAGCTGGATTCCCTCAGGGGGTTAACAGAGCTCTGGGTGAACAGTCTTTTCTCCTAATACCCACACGTACTTCTTCCCCAGGTGCCGGGCTACATCTGCTTTTTTGAAACCATCCAGATTGTAGAGCCTCTTTGCCAGACGCTTAGCAGCCTCCAGATCAGCCTTGTGCCCATTGGAGAGCGTGTCTGTGCTGCCCAGGGCTAGTTGCTCGGTGCTGTCCATTTCAGAATCCGAGTCAGAGACCAAGTGACTTAGAGGATGCTCACTAAAACAACAAAAACACAGACGCTGTCAAAATGAAAGGCAATTCTGTCTTTTTCACTGTTAAACATTAAAGTAGGATGCTTCAACTGGAACAACAGCAGAAAAACGAACTAGCTCAAAAGAGAGGAGGTGGGGAATCCCTGCTGAGTCCAAGGTCCAAGTAAAAAGAACTGTATTATGAAAAACCCCACACCTGAAAATGTTGTCTCTAATGCTGCAAGTCCCCTTTTTTTGTATCTGTGCCAAATATCTCTTTTTATAGGACCTTTTAAACAGATATCTCTCTGATGTGGTTTATAAGAGAAACGTATAAATAATAGAATATAGAATACAATGAAGTAAAACAGGCAGAAAGCGTCTCTTTAAAAAAATCAAGAGAAGATTTTTTTACTGAGCATTAGCAGAGTCCCAATTCAAATACATACTATAGCGTTAGGAACAGGCAAATGCCTCCTGTGCCAGCTGAAACAGTCTTCTGATGTTTATGCTCACATAACCCCTGTCTGCTACCTGATTTCAGAAACCATTCAGCAGAGATTTGCCATGACAAATGCTGACTGTCACTGCGCTCAATGGCTGTTGAGCCCAAAACGAAAGCAGCAAAGGGACAGAGCAAGGAAAGAACTGAATTAGGCCAGATTCAAACCTCTCCTAACCCAATGTCATGGGCACTATGCTAATGGCCACAATGTTAGGCTAGAAACAGAGCAATCCTATACAGTTCCCAGCACTTATAGCCTAAGAGCAGCTTAGATTTAGCAGACCTTCAGGTTTAAAGCCATTCAGCTGGCTCTATAAGCCCTTCCACACAGCCTTATATCCCAGAATATCAAGGAAGAAAATCCCACAGTATCTGCTTTGAACTGGGTTTTCTGAGTCCACACTCAGATAATGTGAGATATTCTGCCTTGACATTCTTGGATATAGGGCAGTGTGGAAGGGCCCTCAGCTACCTTGGGGAGTTTGGATTGTGTTCCAATAACTAGTTACATAACATGTTAAACTATTAATTCGTTAGATTTTTCTCCTTCCATGGTGTAACTCATTAATTTTACTGAGGCTGATCCTATACATTAAGAGGTGACTGATGCCAACCCTCTATGTTAAAGAATTATAGCATGTTTGAATTCGTTAGAGCAGAGGACTGTTTTTCTGACATTTTGTGAAGGATTGGGAATGGAATAAATGCCTCATATGGTTCTGTTGCTAGGCAAGCTAACCGTTTGTTGCATCATACTTCTAGAGCAGGAACAGAGATGAAGAAAGTTCTGGAAACCCATCAGAAGAATAAGTGAAAAGCAACTGCAGAGCTGTGATTGGGAAACAAGTGTAGTATATAATCAAAGAAAAGGTGAAACTTGGTTTGGAGGGAAATAGGGAGGACACTGTATGTTTACTCATCAAGCTGCCTCTGCTGGCCTTTAATGTCTGAAAGGCTGGTATCTTTTGTTATTGAGAAATCACTCACCAACAATATGAATCATATAAAATATATGAATTCCAATGGAAAATTTAGTCTGCCAGATGGTATGTAATTTCTAATCACCATACAAATTAACATTTCTATGAAATTCCTTGAAAATTCTCTAGAATTTTCACTTTGCCCTTACCCCACCCTCACCCTGAGAAAATCACCATAATCTAATTTCTTTATCTATCTGACATGATATGATCTAGGGTAATCCTGGGAACATAGCCTCACCTATAGTACCTATCTGGATCCACTCTGTGAATCCTCCATTATATGTAATTACACCGTAAACAACTTTTGTACATTGGCCAGCACCTCCTTTGTCTAGCTGGCATTGGATCATCTGGACCCATCAAATCTGGACCCATCAAATCACATTCCACCCATAGGCACCCAATTTCTGGGAAGAACTCACAACAGACACACTACTTCAAATCCACAAATGACAGTTTATTAAATTTTCCAACTTGCCTCCGATTGGCTCAGAGGCAAGAGAAGACTTGTGCCTCCTCCAGTGATGCTATGGATCGTAACTGCTTCTTTTTCTGTCAAATGTACTATAAATAAACCCATGTGTTCACAGTTGGGGTATGTCAGTACTTTCTCCACTGACATCCTCTCTGGCCATTGAGAATAAAGCTCTGGTTTTGACTTCTATCCAACTTGTGTCTGATTTGGCCTTTTGGAAAGCCAGATATCCTGGGCTCAAACCTGTGATTTTAATGGAACTGAAATCACATAACATCTTGTTACCTTATTTATTGATCTGCATAACCTTTGGAAACCAGGGGATATTGTGACTCTTCACTTATAGTCCTTTGTTGTTATTCTGGTTCTACTATATAATGTAAAATATTTGTGTATTATTCGCAATAAACTACATTAACCACTTTGCAATTGTTTAGGGTTCCTCACAGACTCGTTACTAAGCACTTGACTAATTGTGTGAAATGTTTTTCTCAATTGTACCTGCCCAATTTTTTCCTTGGCTTTTCTACCTTCTCATCTTCTGCTTTCAACCACACCCTGCTCCTGCTTCATTTAGGTCACTTGCTTTGAGTGGGTTGGTAAGATTGGAGCAAAATGATTCATTTAGGAGAACATGCTTTCTCTTCAGAAGGAAATCTCATGAAATCCTTTTGTAATTTTTTAAATATGGTTATTATTGCTCACTGAGTGCAATTTCCTATGATTGATAATAGGCATATGGGCTGATAATTATTTGGATTGTTCTTATCCCTTTCTTATAAATTGGCACTACAATGCCTTGTGACCAAGTAAATGGTAGTTGGGCTGTACGATTTATATGTGTGAAAAGGGTTGCCAGGAGTGGTGCCCACCACGTAATATTCGCTTTAAGTAGTTCCGGCATAATTAGGTTGGGCCCTGGGGCTTTACCTGATTTAATAGATGAAATTAGCCTTTTAATTTCCTGTGGACTTACTGGAGGCCATTGTGGAATATTTATCTATAATGTTGGTGTTACAACACTTTCCATATTATTCAGTGTTTCACAGTTGCCAAATTGGGTGGTGAAATAATCTTCCCAAATGTTCACTGGTATATTGCACACACGTGAACCTCTGAGATTACTGGCCATACCAGACACAAAATTCCAAAATAATTTAGAGTTATTTTGAAGGCAGGAGTCGATCAGTGCTGACCACTGGGTTTTCCTACTTTCATGCTTTTTCTTCATAACTAACGTTTTGTATTGTTTTTTAATTGTGTAGTAAGTTTTAGGTAAAGTGCGGGAGTTATCGTCCTTATATTTTATATATACTTGTCTCAGAAGTTCTCTAGCTTCCTTGCAATTTGAAAGTTTTCTTCATCTCTCATTTCTTTCTCCCCTCCCCCTGGTCTTTCATCACATTTTATTAGATTTGGCGAGAATTTAATACCTTGTTCTAGTAAAGATGTCTTGGATCACTATATGTGTACGGATATCTACAAATATCTGAAAGTCCAAGGTCCTTTGCTTGTGTGTGTTATATTTTATTAAACTCAATGGGAGTTTAATACCGCTTTCTAGTAAAGACATCTTGGATCAGGTTGCATTTCTAAACCCATCATTTGGAGATAAGTGAAGTTCACTGTCACAAACACTTGTGTTCAGTTAAGTGCCAGAGGGGGAACATGAATGCTTAATGCTTCTGCCCAACTGTTCATTAACAGTTTGATTTTATATGTTTCTATACAGAAGTCCAATTGTGTTCTGTGAGACTTACTCCTAGGTAAGAGGACAGATATTACAGCCATACTGGAGAATAAATGCCTCTGGATCCAGATGGAATTAAATTCAAAGAAACAAAGGGAATGTTGGGCTGGCATTTTTTTTCCTGGATTGGTTGACAAAACTAGTAGTTCCACGTCTACATATTTTAAAAATCCTGTTAACTTTGAAGGAAGGTTATATTGAGAACTTGAAATGGGGAGCTTTGTACTGATGTGACATCAGGGTAGGGGAACTGTTTTGCTTTCAAGACCAATATAAGTTTGGATGAAAACCAGTGGGGATGTTAATGGGGATAAACTACAATAGTATATTTGAACTGGAGCTAGGAAATAGCCCCCGCATGGCTTCAGCACTAATTCAATCAAACTACTTTAGTTATTGTGTCAGTGGCAATGAAACAGTACTCCAGTTTTATTTTTTTTTAACATTATCAAATTAATTTTCAAATCTAGCTTGTAAACACTTCGTTTTCATTACACAGGCTATTTATCTGTATCAGTCATTTTGTCCATAAGTATGTATATGTGAAGGCCCCTTAGTGGCACAGTGGGTTAAACTGTTGAACTTGCTGACTGAAGGGGTGGCGGTTTGAATCCGGGGAGCGGGGTGAGCTCCCATTGTTAGGCTCAGCTTCTGCCAACCTAGCAGTTCGAAAACATGCAAATGTGAGTAGATCAATAGGTACCATTTTGGCGGGAAGATAACAGCACTCCATGCAGTCATGCCGGCCACATGACCTATTTATTTATTTATTATTAACTTTATTTATACCCCGCCACCATCTCCCCAAGGGGACGTGGGCGGCTTACATGAGGCCAAGCCCAATAACACATAACAACAACATAACAGCAAATAAAAACAATACAATCAATATACTTACACACCAGCAATAAAATACAGTTTAAAACCATTCTGGGCGGGTCAAATGTAACACATTAAAATTTTAAAATAAATAATACTAGGTGCAGAAAGAGGTAGAACGTATGTAACAGGGAGGTTTTTCAGGATAATGTGGAGCAGACAACCCAACAGGTAATTAAAGTGCTTATGAGGACATTTTGCAAGGAATTGATCACAGCAGGGCGTTCTTGCTTTATTCAGGGAAGGCACATTGAAACAGCCACATTTTCAGGCTCCTCCTAAAAAGTGCCAATGTGGGGGCTTGTCTAATATCCCTGGGAAGCGGGTTCCAGAGTCGGAAGGGGGGGCACCACAGAGAAGGCCCTCTCCCTCATCCACACCAAACGCGCCTGTGAAGGTGGTGGGAGTGAGAGTAGGGCCTCTCCAGAAGATCTGAGAGATCGCTTGGGTTCATAGTCAGAAATGCGGTCACGCAGGTAGGAGGGTCCCAAACCATTCAGGGCTTTGTAGGTAAGAACCTGCACCTTGAATTGGGACCGGAAGATGAACAGTAGCCAATGGAGCTCCTTAAACAAGGGCGGGGGGGGGTAACGCTTCCTGTAAGTCGCTGCAGTTAGCAATCTGGCTGCCGCCCGTTGGACCAATTGAAACTTCTGGGCCATCTTCAAGGGCAGCCTAGGAGGTGTCTATGGAGAATACCGGCTCTTTGGCTTAGAAATGGAGATGAGCATCACCTGCCAGAGTCGGATATAACTAGACTTAATGTCAAGGGGAAACATTTACCTTTACTATGTATATGTGAAGAAAGCAGGAAAATAAAAACTGTAACATTTGGTTGAAAACGTAACATATACAATTATTAGAGGAACACTCTCAATTCAGATGTCAGAAAAATTCAATAACAAACTCCAGTAGCAGTTGTGCACTGCTCATTCTAGTCCACCTACACAGACTCAGGAATTAATTAAGATTATTTACTTGCATTAATTTTCTTTAGAATTTTTTTGTTGGAAATGAACCACTGGCAGCAAAAACAATTTAACAGGGAATATGTTTATCTAGCAGCCTCCATCTCTGCTAATGGCTGTAAAAATAGCATTGTGAAATGAATGGTTTGGTATATGTTCTGAATATCTTTGTAAAATTTCACAAGCTTGGATTTCTAAAACTCTTGTTTTGAAAGATTATGCAAAATGATCAAACAAGCAAAAATTGAAATCGCTTTTGGCAAATCACAGTAAAGATGCAACTGACATTCTGGCTTTTCCTCCATTGGAAATTACAAATTACTGACCAAAACCAACTAAAGAAAATGTGTTGTTTGTAATATGGTCAATAATCTATACAGCCAACAAGATGCAATGGTATTAGTGTTAAATAAAGGGCACATATACACTAACCATTTAGGGTGGTTTGGAACCGGTTTGGGAGAAACTGGTTTTGTGGTGCAGATGATTAGATTGACATGGCTGGAACGGGTTAGAGGCCAGGAAGGTGATTGATTACATTAACCATGGAAGAGGGACTCAAGCCAGTTCCAGAATCCATGGATTCCCTTCCCCCTTCCCCCAATTTCCCAGCAAAATGGACATCAGTACTCTGGAGGTATAAGAGGTGGGGGAGGGGGAGTGTCAGCACATGGAGGTAATCTGCTGATATGGGCAGGTGCATATAAAGTGCTATGCATTCTGCAGAGTTAATTACTTTGCATGATGTGATTTAGATTTAGCGTTACCTGAAGCGCATTCAGGGGCTTAACTCGAACTCTCTTGCAACTGTTTCTAAGCACTTCAAACTTTTAAATCCATGCTGCAGCACACTTTGGCAGCATGCATTTTGTAGCTGCCACAGTTTGAAGTTATCTCTAAGCTTCATTAAATGGTCAGGGTAGATGTGCCTGAAGACAGTAGGAGATCAAGGCTGTGAATCCCTCCTTGAACTCCACTGGGGTACTCTGGGTAGATAACACTCTGTCTCAGAGAAATGCAAGGGCAAAATCACTCTGAAAAAATTCTGCCACGAAAGCCCTGTGACTAGCTTACCATATGTCAGAAATTACTTGAAGGCACACAAGCAATCAATCTATGCAATTTCATTCTGTTTTGTCTAATAAACATGGTCAGTTGACTCCCATTGTTTTTCTTCTTCTCCCATTTCTATTTTAGTTTGCTGAATAGTTTATTCTGATCCAAAATAATAGAATCATACATTTTGTTTTCAAAGAAAGTATTAACATTACAACATTATATTTTACTTCTGGATTATACACTTCAATAATTATGCAGCCCATAAAAATAGGTTGTGCTATCTTTATTACAGGTCTTGATGCAACTGCTGATGAGGCTGGTTTAAAGGCAAATATGACCGTCTCTGGTTCAGGTACACACACCATAGCCACTGCCTCTAAAAATGTGCCTGGAAAATAGTGGTCTTACTGCCCTTATTGCAAAGTTGTACAAATATCGATATCTTGTCCAACAAGAGAAAACTACCATGGGACTAGTGGAATGACAAAATGAAGGTGTTCTTCTGTGTCTGCATTGTACATTGTTCTGTACTTTACTGTGATTATTAACAGTGGAGAGAATCTGGTTTCAGGGCCAAAGACATGTGAGACTCGGGAGGAGCCTGGGATTTACAATCTCTAAACCAATGAAACCAGCAGATCATATATGATATCAGGGAAGGAACTGTGCTTATCCCAGAAAGTTGGTTTCCTCTCAAATCCATCACACCCAACTTTCAGTTTGGTGAGGACTTTGTCTATTGCAAATGTAAAGGTTCCTACTTTGTATATGCTGTTTGACCCTTACTCCGTTTCAGCAGCTCTGAAGATACAGAAGGTCACATCAGCAGGCCTTCACTGTCCACAAACATTCATAGAATCCTAGAATCCTAGAGTTGGAAGTGACCTCGTGGGCCATCCAGTCCAACCCCCTGCTAAGAAGCAGGAAAATCACATTCAAAGCACCCCCGACAGATGGCCACCCAGCCTCTGTTTAAAAGCCTCCAAAGACAGAGCCTCCACCGCAGTCTGGGGCAGAGAGTTCCACAGCTGAACAGCTCTCACAGTCAGGAAGCTCTTCCTAATGTTCAGGTGGAATCTCCTTTCCTGTAGTTTGAAGCCATTGATCCATTGCATCCTAGTCACCAGGGCAACAGAAAACAAACCTGCTCCGTCCTCCCTCACATATTTATGCATGTCTCCTCTCAGCCTTCTCTTCTGCAGGCTAAAAACGCCCAGCTCTTCAAGCCATTCCTCATTGGGTTTGTTCTCCAGACTCTTGATCATTTTAGTCGCCCTCCTCTGGACACATTCCAGCTTGTCAACATCTCCCTTCAATTGCGGTGCCCAGAATTGGACACAGTGTGATTCCAGGTGTGGTCTGACCAAGGCAGAATAGAGGGGTAGCAGGACTTCCCTGGATCTAAACACTATACTCCTATTTATGCAGGCCAAAATCCCATTGGCTTTTTTAGCTGCTTCATCACATTGTTAGCTCATGTTTAACTTGTCCACGAAGACTCCTAGATCTTTTTCACACTGGGACAATATGGATTAATATCTCAGTGCTTAAAGGGACGTGGGGAGCTTATTATTTGACTTTTGCAGCAAGAGAAATCTAAAATTATTGGTTGGACACCAGGAACATTGGGAAGTGCAATGAATAACGATTGACTTATTTTCTTCTCCTCCCACCATTTTCTCCTCATATTGCTGATAGAAAGCTGGTATCCCGCAGTACTTAGGGGGGAAAGAACAAGAACTTGAAGAAAATATAAAATATTGGATGGCTTCTTTGGTACTTTGTAATCTTTGGACTCATGAAGTCAGAGTTATTATTTATAGTAAGGAAAGAGATTTTTGAAGGCTTCTAGCATGAGAAAAACAGTAGTGGAATTAGCCATCTGAAAACAAAATAGAATTGAGCATTTCATTAAAAAAAATCTAATGTGTTATCTTAACCTATAAAAGTTCTTGGTAGTGCCCAGCAATAAACTAAAACAAATGTTCCCTCCGTGGTTCTCACAGCCAGAATCTCCATTATGCTTCATATGTGATGTTTTTATTATTGAGGTACAGGTAAACCTACACAGAAAGTATTAGATGTGAAAATTGTGCAAAGGTTATTTTTGCCATGCAGCTCAGAGTGTTTCCCAGACACGTAATCTATGTCTGGCTGTTTCTATACATGTGTTGCCAGGAGATTTGCTTCATTTTAATCCAATAGGTACTGATTGCTCCAAATGGCCCATTCTAGTTAAATTCCCTATTTGTTGTTAACCTAATGTTAACATTTTCTTGCGAGTTCATCTTTGGATCACTAGATAGCCACTGCTTTTTGCAATAAAAAATTGCATCTACCTTGGAAAGAAGAGCCCCTCAAATTTTGAACATTTTAATCCAGGCCAACGTACGTAATTTCATAGGGATGGCCTTCTCCTTCCTGGTTTTAATCTTTGCAAGCCCAACACACAGTTCAATTCCAGATTTCCTTTTACTTAGTCTCAGGGCTTTATCAGACCATTTCTTCCTCTGTTTCTACACACTTCAAAGGCGGTTCAAAGAGGGACTCCCATGGGGCCCATCAAATGACACAGGACTGCTTCCGGGGGTGGCTCGTCTCCCTAGCATGGAGCTCTGTCTCTGCGGCTGGGGAGGATTTCTAAGCTGGGCAGAAATCAACTTCACTCCATTGAATGCACATACAATTTTTTAAAATGGGTATCTATCCGTGAGATGGGAAGTGGTGGATGTTTTTTGGCTGTGTTTTGTGAAGTGCCCCTCCTTGATCCTGCTACGCATTAGTGGTTTAAAGACAGTTTGGGTCTCATTGAAAGAAGTGGTTTTAAAAGGGTCTTAATAATAATAATAATAACTTTATTTGTACCTCGCCCCCCTCTCTCCAATGGGGACTCGGGGTGGCTCACATGAGGACAAGCTCAAACAACAAATTACAATAAACTAAAATCAAAACATTAGCAATAAACACAATAAAATGCATACATATAAATAAAAAAATACAACTAGATATCTAAAATCACAAAGACCGCGGATACACATATAAAGTGTTAAAAACTCAGGGTGAGATAAACGGAAAACATCCTTTATGGGGGAGGGGGGGATGGACTCCAAGAACGGGGGCATTGAGGAGAGCAATGGTAGAAATTAAATAACTCGTCTTACTCTCATCTTCTCTAATGTAAGAGGCTTGAGAGGCAAAAGATCCTATAGAAATGGTGTCTTGAGAACGATGCCCTGTGTCTTCTCTAAGCGGATGGTTGAGCTAGAAGTGAGACGGGGCGATCCTGGTGTGATGGGGTAAGTAATTCTCAGTTTTCTTTAAAGATGGTACCCCATGAAATGCCACTCAAAGAAGACGATTCTCCCCGTTTTCCCCTCTCCCCTTGTGGGATGAAGTCCTTATCAAGATAGGGAGGGGCTGTTGCGTTCTCCCAACTTCATTTCAGAGAGAAGACGCTGACTAATTTAGACCTCTTCACTTTTGCATTGTACTCACCAACATTGCTATATAGAGATGTGAGTGTCATTGTAAGCAAATGGAAAGGCTTATTTTGCTATTTCCACCTGACAGCTCTCCATGATCCCCTTCCTACCCCCGTTTCCCGAGCATCTCTCTCCCACTCCTCCATCGGTTGCTCTCATTCAGTTGCCATTTCCCAACGGGGCTCAGAAATCTGCTGCCAGACCCTTCTTGTTGCTAGGCGCCCCGTCCTTCTCCTTGTTGCCATAGCACCCACTGTTAAGGTAGGCAAAAAGAGGAGAGAGCAGCAGGCACACACCACTTCTGGTTAATAACCCATGTTTATTAATTAACTGGCGAGGTGCCCATCAATATGACGAATTGTGCTTGTTTTCTCTCGCAGAACGTAATCAGAGTCCCTGAGAACCATGTGAGAAAGTACAGCAGCTGCAATTAGGGACACAATTGAGGCAAGAATAAAGACTTGCCCTCCTCTTACACTACAGTGCGCCCAAAGTCAAGAGTTGGAGGAGGTTATTTTCTCCACATCAAGAATCTTCCAGACTGCGGCTTAATTTACTTTGCTTCGCATAAGTCATGGGGAACCAATGATGTGTGTGGAGGAAAAAATGAATGGGCTGCATCAGGGTCAAAGCAAAGGCAAAGCCAAACTCTGCCTCTCGCCCTAGCAGTCTCTGGGAGCAGAAATTTATGTCCTACTGTAGGAGATTTTGTGTGTGTGTGTCAGGGACGACTTGAGAAACTGCAAGTCACTTCTGGTGTGAGAGAATTGGCCATCTGCAGACATTGCTCAGGGGATGCCTGGATGGAGGCTTCTCTCATGTCCCCACAAGAGAAGCTGGAGCTGACAGACAGGAGCTCAGCTGGCTCCCTGGATTCGTACTGCCAACCTTTCGGTCAGCAGTCCTGCCAGCACAAGAGTTTAACCCATTGCACCAGCTAAGAACTGCAATTCACTTGTGGCAGAAAGTAAATCAAATAGCAAGGATGACTCTAGAGGACATGAGGACACTGCAACAACCAGTAATATCTATATAAATAAAAATGTAATGTTCGTTTGTGGGATTAACATAACTCAAAAACCACTGGATGAATTGACATCAAATTTGGACACAATACACCTATCAGGCCAACAAGTGACCATTCTTCGGCGTTGAATATTTATGTCACAGCGGATAGGCAACAGAAATATAGAAGTTTAATTCCCCATCAGCCCAAACACTCCAGTCTCTGTTCGTGTGAAGAATGAAACTCTCATTCAATTCAAAAGGTAAATATATAACTTTGTATTGAATTGTATTTAACAATAACTGGCAAAACATCGAAAAACAACAGCCATCACAGCTACCTTTCTAAACATCCTTTCCTCACAGATATTCAATCCCAACTGAAAAATCCCAACTGTCACTTTGTAACGGAAATTCCTCAAGGTTCCATTTAGCAGTCTTGAGACAGCGCCATCTGGTGTCAAACATGTCACACTGCAGGTCATCTCAAACTGCGAAAATATATCTTGTGTTGACTCATGAATTGCTATTCAAAATGAAATAATCTGACAACCATCACTCACGAAAACACTAAAACACAGTGGAAGGGAATTTAAAAAACCAAAAAATAAAAAATACATTACAACACATGTACAATACCACAAACACACACATATATACACATATACGCACACACAAAATACATATACCACAGCAACAGGTGGCAGGAGATGGCTAGTGAACAATAAAACCCCTGTTGGTGGATGGTTGGGGAAGGAAATTCCCTATGTCCCTGTGGCTGGCTTGTTCTTCATAGTCTCAAGCCTTTGTTTGTTACCTCTTCCCCCTCATATTTAAGTGAAGGACAGGTTTTAGGGCCAACATTATGGATTTGACATGACCTGTGGATAAGGTCAGGGTCATTCTGTGAAGACAGATAAATGCCAATGCAGCTGCAGGAAGCTAGCCACTTCTGTCTGGCACCACCCTTACCCCACCCAGACATTGAAAAACACCAGAAGTGGAAACCTGGTGGAGAGATTAGAGGGAATCAGTGCTTCTTTTAGGGCACTTCTACACTGACACTAAATGTTGCTTGGAACTGATTCAAAAGAGACCAGTTTCTCTGTGAGTTGATCAGATTGCCATGTCTGAAATTGGTTTGGGGTCATCAAGATGGAATCTGGCTTTGAACCACTTTGAAGGGTCTCCCCCAGCCCCATTTCCAGCAGAAATATGCATCAGTGCACTGGAGGCATATGGGGTGGGAAGGGAAAGTTAGCAGCAGTGGTAACCCATTACCCTTCTTGTGATATTTTTCAGAAGCACCCATTCTGGATTATTTGCTGCACTTCAGCAGAGGTGCGTGTCTACAATGCTCTCTTGCATTTTGAGGAGCCAATTTCACCCTGGATCTGGGATAAAGTACACAGGCATTTGCTGCAGAATTTTTTCTGCTGAACTTGCACATTCCTGAGACTTTTTAAACGTGCTGCTTCCTGTTTAATCTGTGCTGCAGTGTGCATTTGCAGTATGCATTTTGTTGCCACTGTGGCCTTGAGCTAGCATCGATATACATTATATGGTCAGCATAGAAGTGCTCGAAACTCTTGCCTTTTTCTGTTCTACTCATAAGCTGACCTGAATATAAGCCAAGACACCTAATTTTATGACAAAAACGTGGAAAACGTATTGACTCGAGTATAAGCCAAGGGTGGAAAATGCAGCAGCTACTGGTAAAAATAGATACCAATAAAATTACATTAATTGAGGCATCAGTAGGTTAAATATTTTTGAGTATTTACATAAAACTGTAATTTGAGATAAGACTGCCCAGCTTACATATCCTTTCAATAATAATAATAGAGTAAAGTAATAAAAATAATAAAAATAATAAAAAAGTAATGTAAATATAATCATAACAGTAATAATAGAGTAAAATAACAAATGTAATAATAACAATAGAGTATAATAATAATAATAACAACAGAGTGAAATAATAAATAACTTTGTCTCGAGTACAAGCTGAAGGGAGCTTTTTCAGCCTAAAAATAGCTGAAAACTCGGCGTATACTTGAATATACATGGTAGTTCCTTTTTAAATGAGAGTTAAGGTGTACTTGTCACATTGACTTGGGATAAGTAAACCCAGGTTTTTTGGGGGGGTTGATATTTTGACAAATATAAATCTAAACTTATCTATGAGTAGATAGGAAAGCACAGTTATGCCCCAAGAAAGCTGTTGATGTTTCAGGCACAGCTTTCTTTAGATGAGTGATTTTAAAAGAAAAATGCTATTTCATGTATTTTTTCTCCTTTTTCGCTAAATGTAAAGGAAACACAGGTTGAACATCCCTTCTAAAATCCAAAATATTCCAGAATCCAAAATTGTCCACATGGGTGGCTGAGTTACTGACACCTTTACTTTCTAATGGTTCAAGGTAAACAAATGTTCTTTCATGCACACAATTAGTAAAATATTGTATACATTACTTTCAGACAATGTGTATAAGGTTCATATGAAGCATAAAAATGTTGCATTTAGATTAGGTCTCATCTTCAAAATATCTCATTGTGTACGTTTGTGCAAATATAGATATTCCAAAATCCCAAAGCATTTCAGACAAGGAATATTCAACCCGTAAATCCTAGTCACTTTACATTATTGCAAATATTGCAGTAAATATATAGCCTTTAAAATGTTTGAATATAATAGTGAAAACAAGTACACTTATCCAGATAGTGTTATTTAAGGAAAAATTTCTGGAAAATTTTCAGTTCTACTTTTTCCAGGAAGCTCTCATCACTGGTTAAGACCAGCCACAACCACCGCCCCAAAAGTACTGGAAAGGGCATGCGTAGGATCAAGTCCATGTATAAACCTAAAAATTGTAGACAAAAATAATTCCAATAAAACTGGATAAACATATCCATGGGTCAAGGTAAGTATTGTACCAATAACTCTTTTTAAAAAAGGAACCACCCCCTTTCCTGGTAGACTGGTGAGAGCCAGGCTTTCATAAGATTCAAATCATAACCTCATTTGTTCAGAGTTCTCACCCATTTATTACTGAGGAAATAAGGTTAGAGTTCTTTGTAGTTTGAAATCTCCTGCCAATGTTATAAAAAAATCTAGAATATATCTCAGGGAACAGTTTAAAAGTGAATGCAGAACTATCATGCACATCAATCCAAACCTTCAGCTAATCATCTTCAAAGCAGGCAATGCTATCAGCGCTGCTATTTTCATGCAAGATGCTGTTCTGCTTTTGATGCTCGAGTTCTCTTCTTTGAATATGCAGTTTACTGACAATGATCAAAGTTGAAATGTTAAGTCTCAAAATTATTCAATAGCATTGAATTAATTCACTATCATAAACAGTTAAACCGCTGAGCTGCTCAACTTGCTGACCAAAAGGTCGGCAGTTCGAATCCAGGGAGCGGGGTGAGCTCCCGCTGTTAGTACCAGCTTCTGCCAAACTAGCAGTTCAAAATCATGCAAATATGAGTGGATCAAAAGGTACTGCTTCTGTGGGAAGGTAATGGCACTCCATGCAGTCATGCTGGCCATGTGATCTTGGAGGTGTCTATGGACAATGCCAGCTCTTCGGCTTAGAAATGGAGATGACAAGCCCCCTCAGAATCGGACACAACTAGACTCAATGTCAGTGGAAACCTTTACCTTTACTTTCTAATTAGTTATTGTGTATGGTTGGTTAGGATGTTAAGAGTCAGACCATATCATTGGATTTATATAGAACAGCATGGAGATTGTCGCTGCTGACCTTAGGGAGGATCATGTTTTATAACTGGTTGATTCAAAAGGGAAGAAGTAGTTGCTAAAAATAGTCTGTGGGCTTGTCTACACCAGCAAAACAAACCTGCTGTAATTCAAGTGACACATCCCTGAATTTGTCTTTTATCATCACACCTACTTTAATTTACTTAATTTAATTAAATTAATTAAATAAGTTTAATTAATTTAATTAATTACATTTAATTAATTTATGGTACTTTAAGAGTAACACTGAAATTCTATCGCATCCCAAATTTGAATCAGCACCATTTTATTTTGCCTTCTTCTCTGAAGTAATTTGCCTGCTGCTAGCCAAACAGCTTCCTGATAAGAGTCCTGGTAGGAAAGTAATTTGCTTGGACACTGGAATAAGGTGCCCAGACTTGAAATCAACAGTGAGGAGGTAGCCATTATGACACTAGGCTTCTTATACTGAGCATGTGACTTTCAAAGCAGAATTATGCTGGAAAGTGGTTTGACAGGGACCTCCTTCCCCACCCTCTGACTCTTCCTTTCTGCTTGGATTCAGCAGTTCTGCTTGGAGAAACTGATTTGCCATTGCCTTCCTTCCCTCCACCCCCTGCTTTTTACTGCAAAAATAAAGGGATCTTTAATGTCAGAAAGCATTAAATTGAGTAGCTGTGGACATATAAAAGCAAAAAGGCAATGCTTCCCATCAAGCAACCCTTCTCTTCTAAAGTCACCACGATCTAGATTGTATACTTGGAGCAAAACAAAGCAAGAGACTGAATATTACTGGAAACTGCAGCACAAAAAGTGAATTTTGGGATGTTATGTTAAAGGAAGGTAATGGTGCTCTATGAAGTCATGCTGGCCACATGAGCTTAGAAGTGTCTATGGGCAACACTGGCTCTTCATCTTAGAAATGGAGATGAGCACCAACCCCCAGAGTCAGACACGACTGGACTTAATCTCAGGGGAAAACCTTTACCTTTACCTTATCTATGTTAAAGTTAGAAGAAGCACTTTCATTGAGTCTGGATCACGGAGCTATAAACTGAGAAATATACGTTTCTGCCTATTGCGAAGGGCTGAGGAGAAAGAGAGTAGAAGCCAAACAAGAAGGAAATGGGAGGTAAAGAAAACCTTTCACGTATTCATCCTTGTGCATCAAACTGGATGAGACACAATTTGAAAGACATTCCTTGTGGCTCACCTCAAATCATATATAGAAGATTCAATATTATACAGCAATATATGATAGAGATGAATCCCGCACATGTTTTGTAAAGAAGGTGCTGAAAAACCTTCCTTTCCCTTTTCCCCTTAACTTTTCCTCATGCCTAATCCCTTTTTCTCATATTGTAAAATCACAATAAAATATTTATATATATAAAAAAGAAGGTGCTGAAAAGGGTTATAATGCACACACCTTGCCCAGAAAGACTCCTAACACTTTTCTTCCATAGAGGCCTCCAAATGGATGACTCTTGTTGTGCAGGCTTAAAAATCTTGATATTTTGTAACAGCCCCAAAATATTATCTAATATACTGTAACAGGCTATGATATATAATAGCCCAGAATATAATCAATAGAGAAGTTGTTGAAAAGAGACACAGCGCATTGCCATATTCCAGGAAGACTTCAAATCCTTTTTTTGCATATGAGTCTGTAAGAGGCCAGATATTGTGAAAGGGACCCTGCTATTTGAGGACTTTGGTGTCTAGCTAAGTAAACAAAGCAGTCGTTTCTAACCCATTCCATTTCAATTGATTTTTTTCTTTTTTCCTCCATAATTTTTTTATTTCCCCCCAAACTTAGCTGATGTTCTGCACCACAAACCAGCTCTTTTGCTCTGAATTAGACCCAAGATTATTGTCTCTATCTCCATGATATCTTGCCAAAGAAATCTCACAGTTTAGCCCGATGGATAAAAGCAACGCAACACATTTCCTTTAGTTCTAATATTTCTCCTCCTGGCCTTATTGAATATTATAGAAAGAGAGGGGAGCACACATCCAATCAAATTCTTAAAAATACTATCGATTTAACCCACCAAAGCATATTTGTACTGAAGTATTAATGGGGGAATCTGGTGAGCCCGATGAAATTGCTAAAAATAATCGTGCTAAAAATAATAGTGAATTAATAAATGAATAAATGACCTAACCCCAAGATCTGATAGTGAAGATCACTAGATGAAAGGTTACAGAGATAATTATAAATTGGTATTATTGTGTCCAATGCAAATGTCGCATACACCAAAACTGTGGGAATGTAATAAAGGTTAAATATTGAAAGATGCCAAGAGAGGGTATGCCTTTGCCTTCCTTTGAGACGTGAAATGTGACTTGCCCAAGGTCGCCCAGTGGGTTTATATGGCTGAGCAGGAATCTGAAGCCTGGTCTCCAGAGTTGTAGTCCAGCACTCAAACCACTATATCATGCTGGTTCTCTACCACTCCTACAGTAACAGAAAACAATATACTTGTTGATGTGAATGTCTATTAGTGGCTCAGTGAGTAATGCTCATTTTGAGTAAAATAAATATATAAACAAAACGTAGAAAGCACGCGCGCACACACACACATATATATACATAAAATGAGAGTAATCTAAGACTTATCTTGTCTGCCCTCAGGCAGAACATACTTTTTGGTAAAAGTCTCAAGTTATCAAAATATTTTAAAGGCTTCTACAAACTAATATAAACATACACTGTCTTTTGATACACAAGGATAGAGCTGGCCGGAGGGCCTGGCGATCATGGAGCTGGCGAGAGGGAGCCATCATCCCTCCTCACTGCACTTTCCCTGCGCCTCCTCCCTCCAAGCTCCGTGATCGCCAGGCCTGCCTTCCTCCGCCGGTTCTTTCTGCACCACGGCAAAGGAGGGAGGGATGTTGCCCTTTTCCCGGGCATCTCTTTCTCCTCCTCTCCCTGCCCTCCTGCCTTAAATCAAGGGAGGACGGCGGAGCGAAGAGGACAGAGAGGAGCCCGGGAAAAGGGCAACCCCCCCTCCTCTGCCGGGATACAGAAAGAACAGGCCGGAGGAGAAGGCGCAGGAACTGATCACTCCCTCTCCTCCTCCTCCTTGCCACATACATACAAAAACACACACATACATACATACACAGACACACACATACATACACACACATACATACACAGACACACACACACATACACACACACACACACACACACAGACACACACACAAACATACACAAACACACATACATACACACACATACATACACTGACACACACATACATACACACATATACCTACACATTAAAACACACACATACATACACACACACATACATACACAAGCACATACACATACATACAAAGACACACACACAAACATAAACACACACATATACCTACACATACACACACATACATACACACACATACATACACAAACACATATACATACACAAACATAAACATACATATACAAACACATATCCATACACACACACACATACATACACAAACACATATACATACTCAGACACACACACACAAACATACATACACAAACACATATACATACTCAGACACACACACACAAACATACACACACAAACACATATACATACTCAGACACACACATACATACACACACATATACATACTCAGACACACATACATACACACACACAAACATACAAACACATATACATACTCAGACACACACACATACATACATACACACACATATACATACTCAGACACACACAAACATACACACGCACATACATACTCACATCTCCTAAATAGGGCACAGCAACGCGTGCCGGGATCAGCTAGTATATACATAAGATCCTAATCTAAGACTTCTCTTGTCTGTCATGAGAACATACTTTTTGGTAAAAGTCTCAAGTTATCAAAATATTTTTAAAAGGCTTCTACAAACTAATATAAACATACACTGTCTTTTTTTGGGATACATTTTATGTCAGACATCTGTGAAGGTTATAAAAGAAAAAGTAACAGTTTAGCCCCCTCCATAATCACAGAATTCTCTAAAGCTACTTTCATACTGGCCACTCAATCCAAGGCCAGTCTGGAGTATTATGCTCTAGATGGACTCTGATGGCAAGAACTTCTGAGATGCTGCATTAGTGTCTGGATGGCCCAGCTGGATTAGGACTGAATTGACCCTGCTGCCCTGTTCCCTTGTCTGCCATCTGCCGGGGTACTTTGGTTGTGTTATTCCTGTATAGCAGGGGATTGGACTAGTTGGAATATATGGTCTCTTCCAACTCTATGATTCTATATTATTGCTGCTATGGCTCACTGACAATGGAGCTTTCTGCAGGCACCTGGCCATCACACTAATGTCTGCTGAAGTTACAACATGGTACCTATATGATCCATAAAGGGAGTGGGGCAGAGCAACCCTTTCCTGTCTGCTAAACACAGGGAAAGCATGGCCATGGCAGTGTGGCTCAATGGATTGGACCAAATGGGACTTAATCCAGCTGTCCAGAGGGCTCTAAACCCAAAGGTCACTCCAGAGTTGCCTGAAAACTCAAGAATAGTCCCCAGCTTTGTTTAGTGCAGAGCAAAGTTGGGTTAAGAGCTAAAAACCCCAGATACTTACCAGAAGGAAAGTGCTTTAGAAGCAAGATCCTTCAAGATTCTGTTGAAATGTGTACATATGGGAAGTAGGTCTCAATGATCTAAACATGTTGGAAGGTTGTAGTTTACAGCTATTGAGGGCATTGCTCAACTATGGGTTAATTCTGGAATCTGCTTTAAATGCTAATCTTACATGTATAATATTATTTTACAGCCATGAGAATATAGAGATTATTTTGTTTTCTGCCATCAGAGACAATACAAGGCTCTAATAACAGGTCATGGCATTGCAAACCCATTTTGCTGAGAGCTGGAGCAAACCAAGGCATGATCTATGGTGCCATTATATCATATAATGCAGTTTAACAGCATTGAACGGTATTATATGGCAGTGTAGATGGAGCCTTAGAGACTATGGGTGAGTCATAGTAAGAGCTGTTTGAATGTACCACAGACTGTAAGCCATCTGTGAATACATACAGATATTGTTTAGTTCTGCATATGCCTGCACAAGCAATGGAGACTGTGCTGATCTCCCTAACAAGCAACTATATAATCTGTCTTTTAGGATATGATAGGTATTCCAGATTTGACATGAAGTTCCTCCAGCACCTGTATGGTACCCTTTCAGGACCTAACTGCAATCTATAGTAATGCATTAGGAGTGGATATCTCCGGTCGTTATCCTTAGAAAACCTTTATTATTTCGTATTAAAATCAGTTTAGAACCTAATTTGACCCACGCCCAGCAACCCAGAAGTGAAGTTTCTAAATCGAAACCGGGTTCTCCATTTCCGTAAAGGGGCATTATTATGTCGTTTTTATTTCCGCCCTTTTTTACCTTTAACCTGCGTTGCTTCTCAGCTGGTGAGTGGGCATGGAGGGCATGCACTCCTTCCCTCCTCGCCAGCTGAGAATCAACCTACGTTAGAGATATTGCGGGTTGATTCTGAGCTGGCGAGGGGGCTTGGAGGCGGGCATCCCCTCTGCACTGCGCACGCATGGCACCAATAACAAAATAATAACGAATTTCGTAATTAAATATGAATCAATTTCGAAATTTTCCCAAAATTTTTTGGAACACTTTCTATTTTGAAACAACAGTGGCTCTTCCTCACATATGAGTTTAGAAACAATTTTTTTATGTATCAACCAGCCCTACAATGCATCAATACAAAACACTTAGTGTGGTGGCAACTCAGGTGCTGCCAACCTGAAGTATTTCTACCAAAAATTATGAAAACAATGGATTTCAGGCCATTAGCATGGGCTGCACTTCTCAAGAGCAAAGTAGACATGTGATCAATTTTAAAAGGAAAAATAAGCAAACAAAATAAATGCAAAAGCTATCTAGATCTAGCCAGGTTTTTCAGAGAAGGATTCAAGAGATCATAATTTTCATGGATTTCAAGAAAGGCTTACACCAGGATTGGGAAAAGCGTGGGCTGTGGACTGCATTAAGCCCCCACACATAATATGTTTTGGGTTTTTTATAATGTTAGTTAAGAGAACCTTTGCTTTCCTCTGAAGTTGAGAAAGTGAGGTTTGCCCAAGGTTACCCCCTAGGGTTTCCATGACTGGTCGCATACCACTAAACTAGACTGTTTCTCACCATTTGCAATGCCTGTGAAAATAATGCCATCAATAATGAAATCTATAGCCAGTGCAGCAAACTGTTTTTGGAAAGATGAATATGATTGATGGATCAACTATGATGGATGCATTACATTTAGGAAGTTTATTCAGATAGTCTCATTCACTTCATTGAGTCTTACCTGCCTATGTTGAAATGTGTGAGATGTATTTCTCAAATATTCTGGAAGCTTGTACAGACATACAACTTTTTACATATTTGCTGGTAATGCATGTTTTTATTCAGTCCTTGTACTTGGAAGAAGGGGAACTGATGTGCCTTGTGGATGGCTGGATGAATCTCCAGCAATATACTGTAGACGGAAATGCTTCAAAAAGAATTTGTTGTTCCTATTACACATTTTTAAAGTCAGTCCACAACTCACATAGCCACACTAAAAAAAGACAAGAGTATAAAATTGGTTTTTTTTACTGACTTCTTATGGAGGAATGCAGGTGGATGCTCCTTACTCTTGTAATATTCCAACCAGAAATTTTATTGAACCAGTTCCTCCTTGAGAGAGTCAAATAATCCCCAGATCAACCTTAAAATGCCTATGACATTTTAAGGTAACATAAAAACATAAAAATCCAACACACATGCCAGTGTTGGTGGTCAGTTTCTTCACTCTTACGTGTCTTCAAGTTTGCTCTGATTTATCATAGGATTTTCTTAGACAAAGAGTACTCAGAGATGATTTACCATTGTCTTTGTTTTAGTATAGCTAACAGTATCAGGTGTTCCCTGGCAGATTCCCTTCCAAGTACTAACCAGCACAGATGCTGCTTAACTTCCAGTTACACAGAACAACTTCAGGGTATTTAGGTCCAGTGACCAGTGGAACAACACACACACACACACACACACATATATATATATATACACACACACACATACACACACAGTGATCTAGGAGGGGTCCAGACGTGGACTCATAAAATGGGGAAAATTAATTTTGTTAATTATTACCACCTCTTTCTTTCTTTTTCTATTTTTTTACTATACTAGGAAGATAACTAATTTTTATAAATGAAGATAATCCCTACCCAACTTCTGGCATGTAGCTTAACATGTTTAACTGTGTGTGATGTGTGCAAGGGCTTTCCTTTCCTTTAGAAGTTTACAATAAGCAGGCATTCCTGTTTTCCTCAGAGGATGCAGGAGGATAATATTGAAAGTGGACCCAAGACGACAGGGTTAAAATGATGAGGCCATATTTGGTTACAAAACCCTTGGGTGGAGCAGGATCACATAAACACAAATCTTCTGATGGATGATCTCTTGTAGACACTGTGATGTCTTAGACAAGCAAGAAATTCACCACAAATTCTCCCAGTGGAATATGCTCCCATGGAGGGTGGCACTGTCTCCATCTCTAGAAATTTTAAAGCAGAAACTGGTTGGCCATCTGTTGAGGGTGCTTTGATGATTGTGTGTTCTTGCATGCAGAGGGTTGGACTGGATAACTGTTGTGGTCTCCCCCAGCTCTACGAGAGGACAGGCTTGGAGCGTATGGGTAGCATCTTGTTATTATAATGGTCAAAGTGGCTTTATAATAAGGAAAACATAATCTGCCCTAACAATTACTTGGAGAAATCATACATTACAGGACATGGAAGAGTTTCATGGAGGAAAGGCCCACAAAGGTCATAAATGAAAGGACCAAGAAAAAAGTCATTTTCTGTTCAGTCAATTGAGATGTGATGTCAGCAATGACTTTGCTACCCAGTGTGATGCTTTGTTCTTATGGAAGAGTTGGCAGTTGAAAGGATGAATCCAGAATATTTGAAGTATTGAATTACTGCTGCTTCGTCCAAATAGTGGAGGAGGAACCAACCTGCTCCATTTCTGGGTTTTCCAGTTGCTCTAAACCCACCAAAGGTTGTTTTTAAGTCACCCTTCCCTGCAGAAATCCCATCTTTGGAATGGGAATAATCCTCCAGAATTTACAAGATCTTCCAGGGCCAGTCCTGATATTTTTCTATTGCAGAAAATGCTGCATTGTTTTATATTGTTTTCCTTGTGTGAGTGTGATTCAGATATGCCTCCCCCCCCACCCCCGCCTCACAGTTCATAATCCTGGTTTAAGTAAGCAGAAATGGTTTGGGTCTGACTGCTCCTTGCAGTTATTCATGAATGTATGAGGAAAATACTACTCCACTAGTCTCATACAAAGAGAAACATCTCTTAAAGCTTGTAGAAGCTGGTCAATCCTCTAAATTTATGCACTATGCATTTAGTTAAATGTGACTTTCGATATTTGCTGCCCTAGCAGTTCATCTAGCTAAGATACAAGGAAGAGCTCTGTCAACAGAACTATAATTATTGGCTCAAAAAGCTATGACCGACTAAGCCATGCCCAGCAGAGAGGCCATGCAGTGAACAGATGTACTATAAATGGGTTGATTAGCTAACCCCCACAGGAGTCATCCTATATGCATGAGGAAAGATCTTAAACACTTCAACTTGCAACCTAGCATGATGCTTAAAAAGACCAATCTGTCATTAGTACGAGAATGCTACCTTTTGTCCAGATTTTCCTGGAGGAAAAGAGTCTTCACAAAATGTTAGTGTGGTTGCAGTTACAAGGAAAATTGAGGTCTTGGATAATACACTGCAACCTCATCCTAAAGTCTGCATTGTCTGAGCAGAAACCAGTGGATCTGGAGAAATGGCTACATCCTAGCAGCTATAAGCTGAGGAAAATTCAGTCATTGAGGCTATTGGGGAGCTTTAAGGATGCTGGTCTCAGGATTTGTCCAGTGTTCTGAGAGGTGAAAAGGCCCTCAGAAGGCTTTAGTGCAACTGTCCAAACTGGGCAATATATAAGCCAAAAACAGGCAATTACCTCAATGGGCTGAACTTCTCCTCACTCAACTTTAGCAGGACACACCATGCCATATCTTCATCAAAAAATGTGTTGCTGTGTTTTCTTATTTTAAAAAACAACAAACCACCTCATGCCTCCATGTGCATTGTATGAGAAATTGAGGAAGCAATTTCAGCAAGTTTTTGTCCCTTTGGACTGTTTTATTTATTTTATTTTATTTATTTAAAATTTTTGTACCCCGACCTTCTCACCTCCATGGAGGGACTCAGACCGGCTTTTATGTCCAGAAGGGAGCTCATTGAATAGAAATCATTTCTGGTTTGGAGATAAAAGGCCCTGGCTGAAAAACAGGCTGGCGGGAAGGATATGGAAATTTTGCCCCATGTTTTTAAGGCATTTGGGGCAGTTTGAATAAAAATCAAAAGTGCAGAATAGCTTTGGGGGCAACATGTAATCCCCACTCCTGATGTACGACATTTTTGAAATCCATGAAAATTTTGATCTCTGGAAAGCTGGCCAGCCAGTTTCATTCCCAAATCTAGATCACTTGCTTATTTTATTTTTAAAGACAACAAACTTCATGGAACCTCAGTACACAAAAACCTGATCCTTATTATCTGCCTTTTTGCCTTCAAGAGGAAATTCAATAAATGGCACATGCCACCTACTGGATAAATAATTGCATGGCAATTGGAGAAACTACTGTAGATCCAAAGCAAAGAGTTCCTCACCTGGCATATTGTGCTGTGAAATAATAGTTTTCACATTTCCATCCCAAGCATATAAACTGATATTCCTGAATCTTCATCTGTGCTTAGGACTTGTATTATTTCAGTGTTCTCATGAACAAATCTACCTGTTGAGTTTTACCATAAAAGGGTATATTTTGTAATACATTATAGGGTCATGAGATGAGGCCCCAAATATGTCTTGGGATAGTGATGTCTGCTTCATGTTAAGAATTAGAACCCAGGAAAGAAACCCTGTATCTCTGTCTCCTGGTGTCTATTTAATCATATCCCTCTCTCATATTCCTCAATACTGTTCTTAAAATAAATGTGCTTTTTATGAAAAATGGAAGAGAGAAAAAGAGAAGACACCAGGTGCAAAGGAAATTAGAAGGAGGGAGAAACTGGTGAATACAATAAATCTGGATGACCGTTCTATGAATCAGAAAAGATGTGTCATCCACGAATGACTAGAGTTGTACTGCCACCAATAGTTTAAGTGCAATGATTCAAAAAGGTTATCTGTGAAATCAGGGGACAGTTTAAATCTAAGGATCCCCCCCCCCCAATGTATGGCTTCTTAACCACCGCCTGTTATTAATTGTTCATTTTTTTGATAAGTATCATGTTGTTATTTGTTTCATGTGATTTATGATGTTTTGTTGAACTTTTAAAGCAGAAGACAAAAGCATTGAGATTTTCCATATCTTGATTCCATAATTAAACAGAATGGTGACTGAAATCAGAAGATTAGGACTTGGAAGCTATGAAGGAACTAGACAAGATTCGGAAAGATATATTGTATAATTAAATAGTAAAATGAGGATTGTCTGCCATCATATTTCCAATTTTTATGTATGGTTGTGAAACAGGACAGATGAAAAGATATATAATGTTGGTGCTGGTACTAGAATGTTATCAATGTGCTATTAACAACACTGGAAAAATATGGACCAGTATCCAGATTTAAAATTAGCAACAGGGAGACAAAAATGGTAACAGAAAGCACAGGGGAAGATAAAGTGAAGACAACTATTTGGACTTAAGATAGAAAAAGTGGCATATCTTGGAAGTAATCAAATCAAATAAGAATTTGAATGTGTACCATAACAATTATAGAGTTGAAAGAGACCGCAAGAACCATCTGTCCAATGGGTGTCTGACTACATTTGACTTCTTTCTGTTGTATAATGAACTCTTTCTGCTGTATAATGATCATGGGAGTCCACACTCTTGTTACATCCCAAATAGATTACTACAACGCACTCTGCATGGGGTTGCTTTTGAATACTGTTTGGAAGCTTCAAGAGATCCGTCTTCTGGCGAGGCCCTGCTCTTGTTCCCACCTCCTTCGCAGGTGCGGTTGGTGGGGACAAGAGACAGGGCCTTCTTAGTGGTGGCTCCTCGGATATGGAACTCCCCAGTGATATCATATCAGCCTCCTTCTTCCTGACCTTTAGGAAAAAACTGGAAACTTGGATGTGGGACCAAGCGTTTGGATAATTGATTGGTACAATATGTGAATATGGAATGGTGCAATGGTAACTGGAATGGCCTGGACTACAATATTAGATTATATGATTTTATTCATATTAATGTTGATATGTTTTGAGCAGGTGTTTTTAATGTATATGGCTGTTATTTGTTGGATATGTATTGTACGCAATGATTGGCATCAAATTGTGCTTTTGTGTGTTCTGCTCTGAATCTCCTTCAGGGTTGAGAAGGGCAGGATATAAATATGGCAAATAAATCTATCTATCTATCTATACATATAATAAAAGTCAGTGTTTGCGGGGGTGGTGCGGCCGAGCGACCGAGCGAAGGGAGGAATATGCCAGCGTTTCGATTGGCTGCCACTGTGGAATTATTTGCATAAATGACTGTAATTGGCCATCCTCAAAACCCCAACATTCTACGGCCCCAGACAGAGGGGATTGGTTGTCACTGAAATGGTATTTGCATAACGGACTCCAATAGGCAAACCACATACCAACCAGAGAGAAAAGAAAAGGCCTCAGGCAGACTCAGCCAGTTAACAGTTTTTTTCCGTTGGCAATGGAATGTTCATTTTCTGTGAGGATATCACTGCAGTGAGCATTACAAGCTAGGCCCCAAAATAGACAGACATCCTTCCAGCAAAGTGGAATGATGGGATTTGCAGTACCTTCACCTCATTCACTTCCCAAACAACACTGTAGCTGCTATAAATCATAGACCAGGCCCAAAATTGACAGCAAGGCTTCCTTAACTTGATTTTCCTGACTAGGCCTCAGCTCATGGGATATTTTTAGGCTTCCTCAACTTGATTTTCCTGACTACGCCCCCAACAATGACAGAACAAGACCAAACTTGGCACCCAGACCCCTCAAGGTGCACCCTACATTCTGCTGCAGTTTGAGGGAGGATAGACCATGGATGATGGGACTTGCAGTACTTCAATTCACTTCCTTAGAGCACTGTGGCCCACACCAAACTTGGCACACAGAGGCCCAATGGCCCACTTTACAAACCTGCTGAGGTTTACGGCACGATGGCTCACAAATGATGGGATTTGCAGTACCTTCACCCAATTCATTCCCCACAGAACATTTCAACCCCTTCAAATCAGAGACCAGGCCCAAACTTGACACACAGAGTACCCATGACCCACTCTACATCCTGGTGCAGTTTTGTGTGGGACGGACCATGGATGATGGGAGTTGAAGTACCTTCACTCACTTTCTGAGACCGCTGCGACCCTCATCCAATGACTGATCAAGATCACACTTGGCACACAGAGCCCCCATGACCCACTCTACATCCTGGTGCAGTTTGGAGAACGGGGGACCATGGATGATGGGACTTCAACTTCCTTCCCTCACTTCCAGAGACTGCTGCAACCCTCATCCAGCGAATAATCAAGACCAAATGTGACACACACAGCCCCCATGACCCACCCTTCATCCTGGTGCTGTTTGGAGGCGGATGGTCCATGGCCAATGGGACTCGGAGTACCTTCACTAAGTTCTTGAGACCACTGCAAGCCACATAAACATCTAATAGGACCTTGGCACACAATGCCTTCCTCAAATAACCCGGGCACCGCCGGGTCCTCAGCTAGTAAATTAATAAATGAACATGGACGCACCCACCTAAGGAACCTGCCATTTCCCCCCAGTAACCAGATTGTTGCTGTTGATTAGGGTCAGATCTAAAATAGTGGATACCCTTGTTGTTCTTCCATCTTCTGCACCAAGAAATTATCTGTATGACACATGAGGAATTTGTCGGACCTGATATTCTTAGCAGAGTTTGTCTTCCAACAAATATCAGAATAGTTAAAATCTCCCATTACTATTGCATCTTAGAACAGAGGTATGATCATCAGTTCTAAGAAGGCATCATCCAGGTACTCAGTCTGGCTTGGAGGTCTGTAGATTCCCCACAGTGGATTGTTTCTTTCATCCTTGTTTTTTATCCAGATACTCTCAACCTGGCTCCTAGATTTTACATCCTTACAGGTGTAAGCATCCTTGATATACAATGCTAATCTTCATACTTTCTTATTTTTGTCTATTTTCAGAAATAGGTTATACCTCTCTATTACTATGCTGCAGTTGTTAAACTCATCCCAATAGGGTTCATCTGTATGCAGGTGTCATCTGTATGCAGATGATGTCCAACTCTGTCACTTCTTCCCATCTACTACTAAGGAGGCTGTTCAGGTCCTGAACCGGTGCTTGGCCGCTGTGACAGTCTGGATGAGGGCAAACAAATTGAAACTAAATCCAGACAAGACAGAGGTACTCCTGGTCAGTAGTAAGGCTGAACAGGGCATAGGGTTACAGCCTGTGCTTGATGGGGTTACACTTCCTCTGAAGACGCAGGTTCACAGCTTGGGTGTGATCCTGGACTCATCGCTGAGCCTGGAACCCCAGGTTTTGGCTGTGACCAGGGGAACATTGGCACAGTTAAAACTTGTGCGCCAGCTGCGCCCATATCTTGGGAAGTCTGACTTGGCCACGGTAGTCCACGCGCTGGTTACATCCCGTATAGACTACTGCAACGCGCTCTACGTGGGGTTGCCTCTGAAGACTGTTCAGAAGCTGCAAATGCAGATGCTTTTAACTGTTTTTAATTGTTTTATTGTGTTTGTATTTTGCTGTGATTTTACCATATGTGAGTCGCCCCGAGTCAAACGGGAGTAGCGACGAACAAATCGAAATAAATAAATAAATAAATAAATGGTCCAACGCTCGGCAGGTTGCTAACAGGAGCGGTGCTCAGAGAGCTCACAACTCCTCTGTTGCGCCAGCTTACCTCTGGCTGCCAGTTTGCTTCCAGGCACAATTCAAACTGCTGGCTTTAGCCTATAAAGCCCTAAAAGGTTTTGGTCCAACTTACCTATCCGAACGTATCTCCCCTTATGAACCATCTAGGATGTTAAGATCCTCTGTGGAGGCCCTGCTGTCGTTCCTGCCTTCCTCACAGGTACGTTTGGTGGGGACGAGAGACAGGGCCTTCTGGGTGGTGGCCCCTTGACTGTGGAATGCCCTACCTAGGGAGATAATATTGGCCCCCACCCTGTTGTCTTTCCGAAGGCAGGTGAAAACCTGGCTTTTTGAACAGGCTTTTCTGAGCACAGCATAGCTCTATGAACTTACGGAATGATCTGATGATGAATTGAATGGTAGCATGACATGGTTACCGCTCACGATAATGTTTTCAGGCTGTACGGTTTTTTTAATGCTCTGTAATATTTTAAATTTTAATTATATACTGTATATTGTTTAATGCTTTTTTGGTTGTTCTTAATTGTTATTGTGTTGTGGCAGTGAATTATTGCCAATTGTAAACCGCCCTGAGTTGTCCTCGGGCTGAGAAGGGCGGTATAAAAATGTCGTAAATAAATGAATAAATAAACAATACTTTGTTGTATTAAATGTTCAAGTTCATCTTGTTTATTTCCCATGCCTTGTGCATTAGAGATACTGAAGGCTTTGGCCGTTCTTTCTAGCTGCTTAGTTACATTTTTTTTCTTCTCTTTGTTGAGTTCATGTATTTTTTGGACCAAAATTGTAGATTTTGATATAACAAAATCAAGGGCCATTTTGAAGAGAGGGGGAAAGCTTGCCACCCCTGGCCACCATTGCCTTTTTCCTGTCCAGACATTCAAAAAGGCCAGAAACAGAACTATGGTGGAGAGATTGGAGGATTCATGGTTTAAGTTTTTGCCTTTTGGCACTCTATTCAGAGGAGATGGTTCCTTTATTGATAAGAGTTAGGGCACAGTTCTCATATTGATTCCTACATATTAACTGGCCCAGGTTTTAGGGGTTGATTTTCTGACTATATTGTCTAGGTTTATACACGAGTATTTAGGGCACATTTTAAAGAGGTTCTCCAAGCTCTGTTTTCCTCTACATTCCTTATTAATTTCTTGGAAACCAACACACACACTTTTACATCAGATTCAGTAGAAGGGCAAGACAGAAGCATACTGACCATGTGCATGAGAATATCTTATGAAGACTGCAGGGTAAAATGAGGTATATATTTTAAAAAATAAAACTATAAACAAATTGCGCTAATAGTAGGACAAAATGTACACTACATTACTTCCTGGCATTACAAATTAAGTTTTTCTCCCTCAAAAATGAAGAGTATAAGTTTTAGTCAAAAAATGATCCCAAAATAGGTCAACTAATTCACAAGTCAACGTGACTATTGTTCCTTAATTCTTATTTATAGACAGGGAACCATCCCTTTCTCTGAATGGCAAAAGGCGAGACCTTAAAAGAAGCACTGACCCTCTCTACTGTCTTGGCTGTAGCACCATTTCTGGCCTTTTCAAATGTCTGGGTGGGAAATGGTAGTGGCAGCCAGGGGTGGCTGGCCCGGAGGTGGTATTGGCGTTTTCTCCTCTCTGTGGAATGACTCTTGACTTATCCACAGGCCATACAAAAATCCATTATTATAGTTGCAAAATTTGTCCTATACCTGAGGTCGACTTACAAACAGTACAGGCAGTTCCTGGGCTGTAGGTTTGTTCTTAAGTTGAATTCTGATGTAAGTCAGAACAGGTACATTTTTAAAGTGTAACACCAGCCAAAATGTGTATTTTTAAGCATTGGATAGCATAGGGAAGAATTAACGCCCTTGTGGGATTTGTTTTACTGTCTGTACATCTTTTCAGAAGATTTCACCTCACTTTCTGTCTCTGTGATAATTGGATTTTGAAAATTTTGGCTTGTTGTGGAAACAAGGATTGGTGATAAAGTTTCAGGGGAGACACCTTTTCCTCATGATTCCTCTTTCAGGAGTCAATTTCCCTTCTTAGGGGCAGATTTCTCTAATGTCCTGTTGTCTCATCCCCATTCTTAACTATGAGTCATTTGTAAGTCGGATGTAACTCAGGTACTGTTTGTGTGTGTGTGTGTGTGTGTATGTATAGTAAATGCCAAAATCTAACACTACTAAAGATTATGAGGACAAAAAAACATATAAGCAAAACCCTGTTGGACTGTTAGAAACCACCAAACATTAAATTTTTATACATAAGCCATTTCCTAGCTTTTTCACCTCAAAATTGGTACACACTCACAAAGCCTGACTTCCCATACTGCTACATTTCAGAATGATCCAGTGATTAGGTTTTATTAATATGAGATATAGAGAATATTCCATTCACCGAATTCTGGTTATAACATTAGAATATAATTCATCTGATTCAGCCTTCATTATAATATAGTTGAATAACATCCTCAGAGGAAGGCATTGCCAAACCTCTTCTGAACTAATCTTGCCAAGAAAACCCTATGATTGGTTCAGCTAAGTGTCATCATAACTCAGAAATGACTTGAAGGCACACAACAACAATCTCTCCAAAATTATCCATGTGGATGTTTAAGGCCCCTTCCACATAGCTGCATAAAATCCACATTAAATTCGACTATTTATTTATTTATTTATTTATTTACCACACTTGTACCTTGCCCTTCTCACCCCGAAGGGTATTCAGAGTGGACTTACAAAGGCAACGATTCAATGCCACACATATACATATCAATAAATGAACAACACATTAAAATCCAAAACAAATTGAAAATATCTACATTAAAACATCAATTGAAATCATACAAATTATATGGCAGTGTGGACTCTGATAACCCAGTTCAAAGCAGATATTGTGAATTATCTGCCTGGATATTCTGGGTTATATGGCTTTGAGGAAGGGCCCTAAGAAAATGACACTTGCTTTCTGATGGTTCAATGTACACAAACTTTGTTTCATGCACAAAATTATTAAACATGTTGTGTTTATAAGATGCATATGAAACACCCATTAATGTTGAATTTAGACTTGGGTCTCATTATTATTATTATTATTATTCGGGTTTCTATGCCGCCGACTCCCTGAGGCTCGCTGCGGCTCACAGGAACCGAAGGTACAACTACACACAAGCAATGCGATAAAACATCTAAGACAATTAAACAGTTAAAACAGCAAAATACAAAAACCCCAGGTACAGTTCAGAAATTAGATAGCGTGACACCCCAGGACAGCGGCTAAAGCGGAACATGGGCAGGACCTACTCACCGAAGGCCTGCTAATCCTTTATAGCCAGCGTTCCAGCCGGGAGGGCGTTCCACATCGTAGGAGCTATAACGGAGACCGCCCTCCGGCGAGTAGATGTCAGTTGGATTTCTATCTCTAACAAATTAGCATCCTCGGAGCGTAGTGATCTCGGGGGACAGTGTGGGGACAGCTATCTCAGCCAGATCAGCTTTTAAAGGAAGGCATATAAGCAGAACTTTAATGAAATGATTCTTGTTCTATCACTGCTTTCAGTAACCTGATAATAACCTTGAGACAGAATATACATATAATATATGACACTTAAAGAGAACTGGCATATTTCAGGCAGTTACAATGAGATCAGAATCAATATCATGGGGCATGAGGAAATCTGTAAAATGTTTCTTCCTTTACACCCTTCGTCCCACTGGTATTTGGCACTGGAGAGAACTTTCCCCTGGTGCCAATGAGAGACCTCTTTCTATACTAAATAGCAGATATAAAGAGGAAGGTTTTATGTTACAAATGTAATACCAGAATTTTTTTTAAAAAAATCCTTCCCTATAGTACCAGAGGGGACTGTTTTCATCAATGCCTACCACGAAACATTTTTTTTGCAGATGCATACAAATACAAGTGATGTGTTTCAGGCTCATGTGAATATTGATTAAATCATCAAATGTATTGCAAAATAGGGACAGTGAATTTGCAGTATCGCAGATGCGTTTTTGACTATAAAACCCATATTCCCTCATCTGTAGCTGTGCTGAAGATTTCACTCCAACTACATCTAAAGGAAAAGACAGAGGTCCTCTTGGTCAGTCGTGAGGCCAATCAGGGTATAGGATAGCAAACTGTGCTCAGCAGGGTTACACGCCCTCTGAGGACACAGATACGCAGTCTGGGGGTCCTACTAGATTCAACACTGACGCTTGATACTCAAGTGTCGACAATGGCTGGGAAGGTTTTCACACAGTTAAAAGCTTGTGAGCCAGCTGCAATCGTACCTCGAGAAGCCTGACTTGGCCATGGTGGTCCATGCCTTGGTTATATCCAGATTGGATTATTGCAATGCATCTTATGCGAGGCTGCCGTTGAAGATGGCCCAGAAACTGCAACTAGTGCAAAGTTCGGCAGCTAACTATAGGGAGTGCACGATACCCCTATTAAAGCAGCTCCACTGGCTGCCAATAAGTTTCCTGTTGCAATTCAAAGTACAGATTATGACCTACAAAGCCCTAAACAGTTTGGGCCCAGCCTATCTTCATAACCACATCTCCCCCTATAAACTGGCGTGGGCACTAAGATCTGCCGGAGAGGCTCTCCTCTCACTCCCACAAACATGGCTGGTGGGGTTAAGGGAGAGGGAGGGCCTTCTCGGTGGTGGCCCCCAGACTTAGGAACACCCTCCCCAGGGAGATTAGGCAAGCCCTGACACTGTCCTCCTTCCACAGGGATCTGAAAAATTGGATGTTTCAACAAGCATTTGAGAATGACTACTCCCTAATTATAAATGTCCAGTTCCATCTGCCAGATAGTACTCTGTTTTCTACATCCAATTCCCTGGCCGTATGGTATGCTGTTTTGCACTACCCCATGCCCGGCCCTTTTTACAGAATGGTTATGCCCATTTTAGTATTTATGGTTATTGGTTGTTTGTTTGTTTATTTATTTATTTATCAGGCTTCTATGCCGCCACTCCCGGCAGGCTCGGGGCGGCTCACAACAGCAAGTAAAACAACATACAGACAATATTAAACATTAAAACATAGCATAAAAAACATCACAAAATACAGCAGCATTAAAAACCTGGTGTAGATGCACACCTTGAGTATTGTTTTGATGGAGTTTTCAATCCTGCTGTCTTATACTTTTAAGTTTTATTTAATTGTGTTTTTATCTGGATTGTTACATTTTGCTATGTTTTATTTTAATTGTGTTTTTGTTTTAATGGACTGTTTTGCTTTTTGTCTTCTGGACATTCTGTCCCATAAATAAGCTGCCCTGAGTCCCTTCAGGGAGATGGTGGTGGTGCATAAGAATAAAGTTATTATTATTATAGTATAAGGGCCATATGTTCTCAATTTCAGACTTAGAAAGAGCCTTACCACATTTTCTACCTACTTTTCAGAATACAGTGTGAGATCCATGCAGATGTTGTTGTGTGCTTTCAAGTCATTTCAGTGACCCTAAGATGAACCTGTCATGGGATTGTCTGAGCAAGATCCATTCAGAGAGTTTGCCTTTGCCTTCCTCTGAGGCCCAGTGTCACCCAATGGGTTTCCATGGCCAGGCAGGGATTTGAATGCTGGTCTCCAAAGCCCCAGGCCAATGCTCAAATAACCATACCACATTTGCTCTTGCACACAGACATGAAAACCTAGCCTATTGGGGAGACAAACAGCATTTTTGTACAACAAATATTTCAAGATTTTTCTCTTTTCTTGCCAAGCTATTTTATGCTGGCCCCATAGGGTAGAGAGCGAAGCAAATAATTTCGGAGGCTGTTGTTGTTCACAGAATTGACATTGTGAAAATTGCCAGGCTTCATTATCTTTACAAAACAATTGCTTGTACCAACTGCACACCAATTTTTATAAGGTAAAAATGATATTACTGTGAGTTAGAGAGGCTCAAGTAACAACTTTTCTCATTCTCCTTTGAACAATTTCCTAAGAGAAATAATCAGCACAATTAATTTATTTTTACATTATATATACCTTCAGCAGGACCCATTGTTTTCACTTGTTTTTATCACAAAGCACCATGCACATTCCATACTATATAAATCGTTGTTGTACTATGGAAAATATTTTTCTTATTCTTATTATTTTGAACTAAAATATATAAATTTGATTTGCATGGAATCTGGATTACTTTTACTGCTGAAACTAAATGGAAAGGAGGGAAAATTCCATCATGTTTCCATCTCTGAAAAAATGCTCATCATGTTTGATTACATTTCTGTAAATCATGAAGGTGTTTTCAGAGAGTAAATTTCTAGGTTTGAAAAATTGAGTCAGAGATTTTTGGTCACAGATTTTTAACAGTCTTTGTATACACTTTAGTGTACAATAACATGTGTTTTTTTAAAAAACAACAACAACATCCTTTCATGTTTAAAAATGGAACCAAGACAACACTGGATTTTGAAAACACTATTTCTCAAAACACCTTGGGGGGAAAAAATGATAAAATAGAAAGTAAATGTCATTGTAAAAATCCTGAAAGTCTTATCACTCCTTTTGAAATGTCACTTTTCTCAGTTTAAATCAAACAGCATGAACATTTGGAACGGAACTAATTGTTTTGGCACAGACAACCCACTTCCACTTTGAAAAGAGCATCCCTTCAGATTAGAACATCCACTTGTAAAGCTAAAAAACCAAAGGGATAACCTGTGGTAGCTCCTCACACTTATTTCTCTTCCTAGCAGAATGGAAATTCACCAGAAGCACGCTGCTGAATCCATGTTCTATATTGATTTCCATATTACATTGCTAAGACATGGAGAAAATGAGGATATTCTGGAATCCTGAATGAAAAGATGACACTATCTCAGGAATTCCCTAACCTATAATTAGCCTTTTTCACTCACCTTAAGATGGAGGCCAAGGGGATTCCCAAGCTGTCCTCAGAATGGCAGGGACTCTGCAAGACACCTTTCCTGTCTCCTAGTGGCTCCTCTTCCCGCTCAGTCCAGGGAGCATCAGTGGCAGAGCTGGTTCCAGAATCTGGTTCTACAGGGGCCAGTGGGGCAAAGTTTTGTTCAATGAGTTTGGCACTATCTCGAATTTGCTCTTGTATTTCTGGGGTAAGAGTAGGGAGATCAAATGTAAAGTATGTCCCACTATATGTGTGAGCTGGGGAGGACAGGATGTCAATGGAATCTAGGCTGGTGTAAGACGTCCCTTTGGCTCGGTGGGACTCCATGATGCTCTCAAAATGCCTGCTGAATGAATCCATGCCATCCCTGGATAAGCTGTGCCCAAGAAGGAAGGGCACAGGGGACTTGAGCATGCCTTGGGCTTCTCTGTTGATGATCCTGGAGATGGATGGTCAAGAAGAGAAAGAAAGAGATGTTTGTTACCAAGAGACACTGATACTCCACTACTTATCTCTCCCTCTACCTGATCACAGTAATAGCAGCAGTAGTAATAACAACAAGAACAACATTTTTTATTTAGTACCCACCTCTCCTTTTGGTAATTATGCTGACTCAAAATAAGATAGTACAAAGTTATGCCAGAACAAAGACTGAATCATCTTGCTATAAAGAGTGTTCATGGGGAGTTCATGGGGAGAAAAAAAAGTCACTGAAAGTTGAAGGGACATTTCTCTTGCTCATAATCTGATCATGAATAGCAGACTGAAACTGGGACAGGGACAACTCAATAACTGGGGGAGGGAGAGTTTTTAGTCCCACAGAGTAAGGAGATTTTTTTTCATATCAGGAGAGTCTTGAGAAACTGCAAGTTGCTTCTGGTGTAAGAGAATTGGCCACCTACAAGGACATTACCCAGGGGATGTCAGATGTCAGATGCTTGAAGATCTTCACAGCCATTAGGATTACATATCTATTCTATAATAATGCAAGAAACATGGCTTAGAAAAATATCTCTGCTGAGTATACATTTTTGTTTTAGCAGAGTATGGTGTAAAAGCTGGACTGTGGAGATTCACCCATTCCAAAAAAGGCAACAAAATACATTACACTTCGTGTGTGTGTGTGCATGTAAAGGAATACAAAAGATTATGAAGAGAATGACCTTCCATCTTTTGTTTTCCCATGAATTATTCAGGTTTCTATGTGAGCTCTAAAAAGACTAACCAGAATATCAATGTATAAGTTACTCTTATCCATGTGAAGTCCTATGAGAAGAACATTAGGGCCTCTAAAAAAGACTATTAACTGCTGAACTGCTCACAGACTGTAATAAATGCTTTTTCTTTTTTGGAGGTAATGATAGAACACTAAGTCCTATGTTACTACAGCGTGGCGCAGGAAAGAAGTGAAAGATAGAAGCATTATTGGTTAGATCCAAACATGACAGCAGCTGCATGAGAGTAGAATTGCCTGCAAATATGAGGTAGAAGACACAGAATTTAATATTAATGGTGGAGGTTTATGAGCTCTTTGAGAGAACATGAAGTGTTCTTATCCCAGCATATCTTAGACCAACCGAGACATTGAGTAATCTCATCACCAGCTCTTCAGCAAACCAAGGACCATTACCATAGGTCTAGCGGAAGATACAATGTCCCTGAGGGGTACTGGCCAGACTCAGTCCTATTCTAATAGTTATTAACTTGCCCTGCATAACCAGCTCTGTTATCCTGAATGCAATTAATTCCATATTTCTGTTGTTCTCTGGGCATGTAAAAAACAAATAGAAGATAGGCACCATTGCTAATTGCAAGTGAGATGTTAAATACTATCCATGCAAGATAATCCTTACCTCTCACGATGCTGCTGTGTAACTTCAAATACATCATCATTTTCAATGTCTTGGATCTTATTCCTTAAACACTTGCCACCATCATCTTCCTTAGTGTACTCTGGAACAGTATTTCCTTTCCCCAATATTCCTGTGAAACTCGGATTGCTCTCGCTGTCCTTCTGACTCTCAATGGCTGAATCCACTTCATCTTTTTCAGCCAATATATCATCAATGTTGGTTTCATGGTAACATCGCAAGGGCACAGAATCCAGGTCAGTTTCAGAATATTTCAGTGTTCTGCGGATAATTCCAGTTTCACAGTTTCCAGGGTTTGGACTACTTGGTGGGGCCATCTCAATTTCTACCTCTACATGACACAAGTTATGTTCTGATTGCACCCAGTCTTGTTTCAGTTGCACCGGAGGGCTGGATTTCTTAAGGAGATGAGGTAGAGGATCAGGTCTATTCTGAGGTGATACTCCTGCAGCACAGAAATCCCAAATTACCAAAACCATGAAAAACCTCAATAATGCTTAACAAATACTGGTTCTCTCTGCTTTTGCACATGACATCCACAACATCAGGCTCTTTAACATAGGTAAAGATTTCCCCTTACATTAAGTCTAGTCGTGCCCACTCTGGGGGATGTTGCTCATCTCAATTTCTAAGTTGAAGAACTGGCGTTGTCCGTAGACACCTCCAAGGTCATGTGGCCAGAATGACTGTATGGAGTGCTGTTACCTTCCTGCAGAAGTGGTATCTATTGATCTACTCACAATTGCATGTTTTCAAACTGCTGGGTTGGCAGAAGCTGGGGCTAACAGCGGGAGTTCACCCCACTTCCCAGTGGTGTAATGAGTTAAACTTTTGTGCTGGCAGGACTGTTGACCAATAGGTCAGTGGTTCGAATCTGGGGAGAGCGGGTTCAGCTCTCTCTGTCAGCTCCTGCTTCCCATGAGAGAAGCCTCCCACAAGGATGGTCAAACATCAAACATCTGGGTGCCCACTGGGCAGTGTCCTTGCAGACGGACAATTCTCTCACATCAGAAGTAACTTGCTGTTTCTCAAGTCACTCCTGACACAAAGAAAAAAATATCGGCAACCTTTAGGTCAGCAAGTTCAGCAACTCCCCCAACACTCAAAATTAACTGAAAATTTTACTGTTAAAATGTCCCAGTTTGCCTTGGGAGTAGCATTATTCTTCAAAACATCCCTTGGTCTCCCCTTATGTTTTCAAAAATGAACTGAGAACAGGTAGAAAGAGGGAATTGATTTTGTAACCTCTCTTCATTCCTATAATGAGCCAGGAGCCCTTGAGTACATGGCAATATTGTAGAGCTATTAGCTTGCTGCTGCTGAGGTGGGAATGATACAGAAATCTCAGAGTTTTGGCAACCAAAAAACAACTCCCCAAGGGAGCAGACCAAAGGGTATAACTGGGCAGGAGGAGAGGCTCTCTTCCCAGACAAGAATTGGCAGATTTTTCAAAAGGCAACTAACCGGCAACAGCAGAAAGAAAAAGCTCTGAAGCCAGATAATTTTAATGCTCCAAATTGCACATTTTACAGTCCAAAGAATGCTTCCCTGGAATCATAGGATGACTTGGAAATTTGCCTCTGAGGTCATCAGTGTTGCGCCCACTTCTGAGAAGAAGATTCAATCTATAATTTCCATTGAAGGTCCAGTCTACATATAAACCTGCTCTGACATCCAATCCAAGATCCAGCTCTGTGTATGTTGCAAGAGTGACTTATTTCTGAGTAGACAAAAGTTCTTCCAATTTTTTGAAATGTGAAAGTGCTATGGTGAGCAGGGATAGAGAGAGAGATCCAGAGCCAGTCTCTCAACATGGGGAGAAATTTAGATGAGAGGCAAAACATATCTAATTTATTTAATCCCACCCATTTCATGTAAAATCTTGCAACTAGGGATTGAAAGAAGGGAAAGTATTCACTGAGGAAAAACCAGAAAAATGAACTCTACTGATTCCTAAATAATAATAATAATAATAACAACAATAACTTTATTTGTTTCTGCCCTATCTCACCAAGAGGACTCAGATTTCAACAGACAAAAAACATAGAGGCAAACATTCAATGCCTCACCATGAGTGCAAACATAAATACATTCATGATCCACCCAATCCCAAAGCAACCAAATGTCAAGCAATCAATTATTTAAACAACCCAAAATTATACCGTTACATTATAAAATTATATCTCACCATAAAAACATCAAATTATGTCTAACCATAAAAACATGAACTTCAACTTAACGAGCACCTGAAGGTTCAGTTAAAAAAAAATTAGAAGTTAGCTATCATTGCCATAATATCCAACAACGCTGACCAACCCACTAAGGCCAGAGAGCAATGATAATAATCGAAAATTAATTAACTGATTGTTGTTCCCTAGTACTCCTCCTCTCCATATGCTAAAGTGTACAAGTGGGTTTTTAACTGTTTTTTTGAGGGAGAGAAGGGAAGGGGTCATTTTTATCTCTTTGGGGAGGGCAATCCAGATGTGGGAGGTGATTGTGAAGGCCCTCTCTCTCGTTCCCACCAGCCGTACTTGGGACGGGGATGGAACTGAGAGTAGGCCGTCCGCTGCTGAATCCAGTGTCCGAGTAGGTCTATAAGAGGAGATGCAGGTCTTCAAGTAGCCTGGACTCAAACCACTAAGGGCTTTAAAGGTAATGACCAGCACTTTGCATCTAGCCCAGACTATCTTCAAAGGCAGCCCCATGTAGAAAGTGTTGCAGTAGTCCAAGTGGGATGTGACTAAGGTGTGGACTACCATAGCCAAGTCTGGCATCCCAAGGTACGGGCGCAGGTGGCATGCAGTTTTAACTGTGTGAAGGCGCTCCTGGCCACCACCGGTGCCTGGGATTCCAGGGTCAGCAATGAGTCCAGGAGCACCCTCAGACTGCAAACGTGTGTCTTCAGGGGGACTGTGACCCATCCAAAACAGGTTGTAACCCCCCATCCTGATCCACCTTCCGCCTGTCTTGTCTGGATTTAATTTCAATTTGTTAGCCCTCATCCAATCCATCACTGATGACAGACACCTCCTCTCTGCCAGCAATGGTGTAGCTGAACTTAGGATGAAACAATAATTCATTCGGTTATCCTCAAGACAGGAGTGTCATGCTGCCTGGGTGGTCAGATTTTATGCAAAATGTCACACACTGCCAGAGGGGGGTCTGCAAATAAAATGCCGCCTGGTGCCAGGAGCTGTCTGGAAATACCCTTAAACAGCTTGCCTGTTCTATTCTTTGCATGAGTGCCTTCTAGAAGAACAGTGGTATGTAAAGCAGAAATAGAGGAATTGCCCACAAATGGAACTCTTACTCATGCAGAAAAGCTTTCCAATCTGCTGTTTTGTATGGTAGTATACGGTTGCTTGAACTTTGTAATATTCCACTGATCCCAAGCATTTTTTAGTTTCCCCAACTATACTCCTTACGTTCTTCTCAGAAAATCTACAGAGTTTACATATGTCTCAATTTCAACTTCTGATGTGCTCCACATTTTTTCATTACTGAATTTCAGACTACTGTTTTCCAACCAGCTACCCAGTTCTTATCTGGAGAAGGTTTTGAATTTGTAATCTAAGACATAAATATGCATGCCTCAAGTATCTGCATTATTGGTATTTGAAAAATATGCTGTCCATTACTTAATTAATGTCCCATGTCCAAATGTAGAATTGCATCTATATTAACCATTGCTTGTGGGATCATGGGGTTAAGGTGGTGAATCTTAAGTCCTGACAACACTAGTAATGAACTCATTACCTGTCCCTGGAGAATCCAGTGAGCCATAGAAAAATTCCCATTTAGCTTTGGCAATGCGCTGGGCATGAGCTGAGCTCTCTCGGGAATATGTCCATGAGTTTCCCTACAAAAAAATGAAAGAGAGATTTATTTGGAAGGATCCTTAGATAGGGGCAATGTGTCAAAATCTAGGGGTGAACAGGAGGGACACCATTCCTAGGAAGAACATACCTGGTATTGTGAGTTCCCACTCTGTGGGCCTCTCCTCAACAATGAGATATCATTAGAAGGGCTGCTCATTCCATTGGTGAGAGAACTGGAAAGACAGCTGGCATTGAGAGGATGTGGGCTTCCATTGCCCAGGCTCAAAGAAGATTGTGCCTCTGAAAGGAACCTATTTCCAGCCAACAGAGGGTCTGAAGCAGATGTCTCCAGCTTCAGTTTTTGACCAACGTGTTCCTTTCCTTTATTACTGAGGGCAATTGGGACTCGCTCATCTGTAGAGCTAGAAATGACCATACTGTATTCATCTTTTTTCTGTCTAAAACTTTGGTTTGTATCTAGAGCAACAGGTTCTAAAGATACTGTGACTTTGTGCTTAGGGGAACGATGATTTTGAACAGTAGGGCAATGACTACCTGGGTTGTTTGAGCCAAAATGAGGAGTCTCACCATACTCCAGGCTCCTGGTCAGTCCAATTTCCTTCCTTGACCCTAGTAATGGGAGGCCATTTAAAGTTTTTACATTGGCCTTTTCAATAAAGCGGAAGGTCACTACTGAGCTCTGGCCACCAGATATTGGGGCCACCAAGGGAGTGCGACTACCTGGGGAGCAAAGGGAGGATGGAGGCCTGCTTCTCAGTGGTGTACATGGAGCTGTCACCCTTCCAGAGCTGGGACAGCTGCCGTTGCCAAGGTAACCTATCTCTGTGACTTTCCGGATAAGGGAACCGGTGCTATTATACATCCCCAGTTGGGACCGCCTGGCCTCTGGTGTCAGTCCCTTGCGGAGAAGGTGAATCCTGCCAGCATTGAGATTGGGTGTGAGACAGCGTTGGGGAATAAAGGCTGCAGGATCGGCATTCTTGGAAGGTGACAGGCATGGCTTCTTCTCCAGTTCTCGAGCAAAGTGTTGAGGTGACATGATGTGGTCTCCCTCAGGATGAAAACACATGACAGCTCCAGCCTGGGACATCCTGGAAGAATGAGCTGGGTCAGGTGTGGTGCTGAAAAGGAAGGAGCAAGGGGAAGAAGGAAGATTCCAAGCACTGCTAAGCTGAGAAATCCAAATGAGGCAGGAGGATTACATGGCCCTGGAATAGAGGGGAGAGAGTTTGAGGTCAGGAAGGTTCCCAGTGACTCATTAGAGAGAGGGAGACAGCAAGCACACAGCACACTGCATCAATCTAGAAACAAGGCCATATATTTTCTCACTACTACTTTCTACAATGGATTTTATTGTGAGATACATGCATCTCCTTAGTACTAGTTCATTGTAATCATCTTTCATCAAAGTTACACTTTATTTATAGAGATATGGTTTTTTCGATAGAGAAAATGGGGAAAAGTATTTCTCTTCACCAGCTATGGTGATGCCATGAACAATCATAACATCAATACATGGATATGGCGGCATATTGTTCAGAGGGGAATGGCTGGTTGTTAAATTATATACATGACAATCATGAATAAGTAAGACCCATATTTATTGGATTACATTACTAGTCAGTTTCTATTTATGCTCATCACTTACATATCCTTACTTCTTAAGTAGAGAACATTAGGGGCCCTTCCACACAGCCCTATATCCCAGAATATCAAGGCAGAAAATCCCACATTATCTGTGTGTGGACTCAGAAAACCGAGTTCAAAGCAGATATTGTGGGATTTTCTGTCTTGATATTCTGGAATATAAAGCTGTGCGGAAGGGCCCAAAGAAAAACAGGAGAAGCTCCAACTGTTTCGCTTTCTTCAAACTAGAGTGCAGGGGAGGAAATGTGTGCTGCTGGACACCCTCTTTACTGAGAAGCTCTTCCCTACTATGAGCAGATTGGTGGATGTCAAGGAGTGTATACAGGTGATTTACTTATGGCTTTGCCATAATACTATAGCTGTCCTTACTGCACCACTTGTGCATTCATTCCAGCAAACAGCAATGGTAGTTTCATCTAGGGGCCCTGATGACAGTGATTTCAACTTGTTGAGACTTTAGTATCCATGTTTTGTGTGTGTGTGTGTGTGTGTGTGTATTATATGAACAGGGCAATCTTTATCCTTCCCTTCCTAGACAGAGCTCTTAATGCTGATGCTGCATGGAGAAATGGGGTGGAGAGTCACACTCGAGAGGGGAGGATTAAACCTCTCTCCCTTCACACCAAAGCCCAATCAACTACCTCCTCCATGTCGAATACAAAACGAACAAGCACAAAAAGATGTGACTGATAACAGTACAAGAAAAGAAATATCAGAGATCCACCGCCTCAGAGATCCACCAGTTCAGCCTCATGGCCAATCCTCTTAAAAAGATGGTTTGATCATATATATTCTATACCAACAGTAGAGATCAAAGAGCTTCAGCAGGTTCTAGGCAGTGAGATTACTGTGGAAACAAGGAACTCTCCAGATTGCATAAATCCAGGCAGAATAATGCTGCTCTTGCCCATGTTTCTCTGCTGTCTTTTCCATATATTAGCCTAGGAGACTGCATGTTCTTTCTTGCATAATTAAATCCTCTTCCTCCCCTCTCAAAGAGATATTGTGACAACTTGGGTGAACTACATGTCTCATTCTCTGCCATACCAAGGCTCTCTAGAGCAGGGGTGCTCAGAATGGTGATCTTGATCACCAGGGTGATCTTCAGGCCTCATCCTGGTGATCTTCAGGCCCCTGACCAGGTTTTTTGCTGTTGGTCCTCTTCACGTGCCCCTGCACGCTGCAAAGAAGTCCTCCGTCGTTGCTCCTCCCCGCTCCCTGCTCGCGCGCCGCCTCCAAAAGCTCCAGAGTCCAAGAGGCAGAATGGGCCCCCTCTTTTGGATTCCTCTTCCTCCCTCCATCCTTCTCCAGCCACTCAGAGTCGTAGGAGACCAAAGGGGGCGGGCCTGGATGACACGATGCATGGCTGGCCCCGCGCGCATGCGCAGAAGCGCCCATTCTGCCTCTCAGACTTCTCGTGAGCTCTTGAGGCGGCACGCATGCTGGCGGCGTGGAAATAGGAGCAACGACGGAGGAGAAGGAGGACGCTTTGGGGTCATTTCCTTACCGCATCTCAAAGGTCGGTCCTTTTACTTTGGGGTGGGTGCTTGATTGTTCTGTGGCATGTCTCTTTGTTTATTTTTAATGTTTAAAATGGCCTTTTAGCTCCAAAGCCTCTCTGCTTGCTTTGTTCCTTGAGAAATATATGTTGGGGAATATGGAAATGTGGGAGAAATGGGGTGGTTGGATGTATTTTTCCATGCCCCTTTGTTTACCTTGCTGACTATTAAATGGCCTTGCAATTCAAAAGACTCTCTTCTTACTTTCTGGCTGATAATATGTGTGGTAATATGGCAGTGTGGGAGAAATGGGGTGGTTGGATGTATTTTTATGCTCTGTTTTATATTGTTGTTATTAAATTGAAATGTTGATGTTTTATAACTTCATTTTATGTAAACTGCCCCGAGCCTGCTGGAAGGAGCGGTACATAAAAATGAATAATAAATATAAATAAATAAATAAGAAAATAGTTATACGTTTTACATTTCTGGGTAGGTGATCTTTGGGACTTGGTTTTTTAATCAGTAGCTCCCATGCTGAAAAAGTGTGAGCACCCCTGCTCTAGAGCAATTGCAACAGTTTTATTTTATGCCTTCCCAAAGTGGGTACAGTATCACAGGGGTGAGCACTGCATATTCTCCAAGTCAGGCAAGATTTATGGATCAATGTGTACGTGGAATATATTTGTCTTCATAGATCTGTCAGATTATGTATGTTTCATACATCATGCAACATTCCCAGTGGGATAGCTGTTGTGCCTGCTCAGTGGGGCTTAGAACTCTATCCTCTTGATAGTTCCCACTTACTTCTGCTCTGTTCATGAATGCAGGTGCTATTAAGATCCTTACGTCTGAGTTTTAGCTTGCAATCAGGTTCAAGTCTCTTAAAGCCTAACAGAGAGTGCATCTGCGGGGGTGAGAAGAGTGGGGTAAAAATGGCGTAAATAAATAATCTACACTTTAGAATTAATGCAATTTAATACTACTTCAACTGACGTGGTCCAGTGGATCCTGGGATATGTAACTTTTTGGCAGAAAAAGCTAAAATCCTTGCAAAACTACAACCTTCTTATCTAGATTTACAATGTATTTTCCTCAAAGTGAATACTGTCTTTTAAATCATAGAGAGAATACTGAATAAATGACTTCGGTCAGTGGTCTCTCAGTTCCCTCTGTCAAAAAGAGTGTAATGCAGCAATCATAACATGCAAGTGTCACTACCCATGGGAGTAACTCACTGTGCATCTCACAAACACAAATCTCCAGTATGGATTTCATGTTTGATACTGCAATACTGCCTATGTTGCTGTCCTTGAGCAAGCAGGGATCATCAGCACTGACGCCATGCTATTGAGAACACAGCTGTGCTGGGCAGGGCACGTCTCTAGGATGGAGGACCACCGCCTCCCAAAGATACTACTCTATGGTGAACTCGCCATGGGTCAGCGCAAGAGAGGCACCCCAAAAAAGAGATATAAGGACTCCCCGAAACAACATATTAGGCTCGGCCAGATTGATCACCAACAAAGGTACACCCTGGCCTCACATCGGGAGGCATGGAGACGCACTAACCACAATGTTGCGGCCTCTTTCGAGAAGTCACGCCAAACAACTCTGGAAGAGAAACGACAACGCAGAAAGAACCGCAACCTGGAAACAACATCACCCAAGGAGACTTTCTGCTGTGCTTTCTGCAACCGGACTTGCCTATCTTGGATTGGCCTTTTTAGTCATCAACGTGCTTGTAGAAAGCATGGGATGAGTCTTTTCTGAATCTTTGTTTGCAACGAAAAGCCAAGAAGACTGCCCATGTAGGAAGAGGGTTTTGCTTTGAAATAACTCTAAGAACTGTTGTAAACTGAGCAGTTATTCCAGATTTGAATTATTATAACCAGAAGATTTCACCTCATTTTCGGTCCCTGTGGCAATTGGATTTTGAAAATTTGGAGTTGTCATGGAAACAAGGATCATGTTACGGGGTGAATTTCTCTTCTTGAAGGTTGCTCTCACTTCCTGTTGCCTCACCTTTGTTTGTAACTAGTAGTTGAATATGTGTAACTTGGGGACTGTTTGTATATATATATATTTGGATTTGAAAATCAGTCTGAGGAAAAATCTTGCAATTGTTCATTCACTTTGCTTCATTAATAACCTACATACATACGGGAAAAGGCCATGGTGTGATGGACTGAAGAAACTCTCTGTGCAATGAAAAGCAGGTAAATAATCCAGCATGAAGTTTTTTCTCCAAGTATTTGGTTTCAAAAGCTAATACTGAAGCTATTTCTAGAAAAGTAAACATTAAAATATGATGTATCTAGAGTAAATTGTGGTGCCCAAGTCCAATATACTATTTTGGTGATGAAAACAGAAAATGGCATCTGTCACACCTATGTATCACAAGGAGAAACACCTGGAGGGACGACTAAACTATCTTCCATGTCATAATTGCACTTTTCATCTGCTTCTGTTCCCTGTTACCTGTGCAAGGCCACAAGAAACCACAAAGAAGCTTTGTTAAAAGTGAGGACAAGGGCCAATTACTCTCATTCAGCAAAGAAAGAGCAGGAGATTATGGGATAGTAGTAATGGGCTTTGGCAGCATCTGGAGGTGGCTAAGAACATGTTCATCTGTGGCAGACCTCCCCCATCAAGTCACAGCAGGGATTAATCAAGATCTGCTATTGCTTATGGCACAGAAAGCTCATCAACGGGACACACAGAAATGCCCGAAGGAGCAGCACCCTCCCTCTCCAGTGGGAACAAAGAAAGAGCAATAAACAAAGGGGGCGGGGTGTGCTGCATGGTCACTTTGCCTGCCAATACATAGCTTAGTAATGTAATACTGTTTCAAAAAGCCAGTCTGCACTGTGAACTTCCATCAGATTGTTAGAAAGTCCATGTGCATATTCCATCCCAATTAGCCTAGGGTAATATTTTAAACAAACATATTTCAAGTCAGTCGTTCTCTTTAACTACTACTTTGACTAGAAATTATCACCAGAGCTTTCAAAAAGTTCCCAGAACTAGTAGGTTCTTCCAAAGAAAGGGGTATTTATTGCCCAAGAAGTATGACAATATCCCTAATGTGAAAATATTGGTTGGGTTTCATCTGGTTTTGGATTATCATGTATTGTCTCTAAATGTGGGTGTCTGATGCTCTTTAAAAAACACAAATACATTTGAATTGTTTAGGAGGAGATTAAACACAAAGAGGATGTTAAAAATAGGATACATTTATTGGGCATATGTAGAAAAGGAATGTCATTGTTTGTTGTAAAATAGGAAACTGGTCAGTTGTAGTTGTATATTGTTGTGCTGGAGTTTTGTGGGAAAATACTGTTAATTCACAGAAGAAGACCTTCTAAAATAAATTTAAACATTGACAAAAATCACCCAGCAAAATGGTGAAAGTATAACAGCAGCAGCAACAACAACATTTATTTATTTATTTGTAGGCCACCCTATCTCCCCAAAGGGACTCGGGGTGGTTTCCAACATATAAGGCAAACATACAGTGCTAGCGAGTATATATATATATGTGGGTCAATGCTGGAACAGGGACTCAGAGTGAAGGCAGTGACAAAAGGCAGAGGCGAGAAGTTTGCCCAAACCAGAGAAAGGAAGGTGGCCCATTTTGGCCAACTGAGTAGAGGATCACTGGTCATTTCTAAGAAGGACTTTATATTTTGCATAAACATTTTTGCAGAGAGACTGTGTTGACCATTTTCAAGAGGGTGCCCCTCTTAAAAACGGCCATCAGAGTCTCTCTGCAGAAAAAAGCTTATCTAAAAAGAGAAACCTCTTTAACATGGCCATCAACGCTTCACTCCACCTCAATTACTCAAAATAGTTCCCTTGTGTGGCTACTGAATTCTGTTAGGACCAAAAATTTGGTGAAAAGGGGAAGTCTGCCCTTTCCCCCCTCTTCAATTTTGGCAAGGGAAGGGTAATGGGGTGGGAACTTCTTCCCTCCTTCTCTTCTCACTGCCTTCACACTTGGTCCCTAGCAGAGGCAGATGGCTTTCCTCGTTCTTTCTTCTACCCCCCTCAATTACATTCTTACTCCTTTTCCTCATTTATATTCCTTTCGCTATCTGTATTTGTATAAATACAGTCATTTTAAGATGAGCAACACAATTTACACACACACAAATACACACACACACAACTGTAACCCCTAAAAATTAATATCCTCTTTAGTTCTTCCTGTATGCCAGAACTTTCCAAATTGTGTGCTATGACACATTAATGTATCGACTGCGGAGCATAGGCATGTCACACAAACCACGTAACAAGAAATCGTAACAAATATCTTGGAAATCTATAATTTTTAAAAATCATAGATTAAAAAAAATATAAATGAAAAGTTTTCATGAGATACACTTCATTATTGCAATTTATGTATACGTCCATACCTCTTATAAGGAGTTGTTTTGCCCTCCGCTTTGCTGGATTACTGGGTCACGAAATGAAGCATGTCTAAAAAGTGTGTCGGCAAGATGAAATGTTTGGAAAGCTCTGATCTATAAATTTTAAAAAAGGAAAATATTTGATTCTTTTTACATGCCCCTAACATTTACACTCAACTGATGGGTCAAATTAAAAGCCATACTGTACATCTGGACCCAAAACATGAGTTTGGCTTATACGTGAGTACTGACAGCAAACACTTAACCTTAAAGAAATAATTAAGTTCCTTAAGTTACCTCTTCTCCTGTTTAAGCCCCTTACAAGTTTCACAGGCACAGTAGTTAAATGGAGTGGTTTACTCCCTCTCCAGGATAAGTGAGGCAGGGTAAGGACATTCACCATCCTCTTGGAAAATCAATTCAGAGCTAAGCTGAATTTTGGAGTTTTGAGCACAAAATCCTCTGAGGAATACCAGCCATCAAATATTTAATTTTTTTAAAAAAAAAACAATTAAACAATATGTTCTGCTTCTAAACCAGTATCTCAGAATGGTAGTAGTAATACCATACTTTAAAAAAAAAACATGCTCACTTAAAAAAGAACCAACTGGATTACATTGGTGTAAACTGATTTATTTATATACTTATTTATTTATGGCATTTCTACCCCGCCTTTCTCTACCCTGTAGGGGACTCAAGGCGGCTTACATGTAGGCAACCATACGAAGCCACAGGATATGTACAATTACAGACATTTTAAAAATGTTAAAATATATTAAAACAGTTTTAAAACATATAAATCGATACATTAGCAGTTAATCACATGATCCTCAAATGTAATCCATACCCTCAGGCTACCAACACCTTAAGAGTTAGGGCAGAAGGTTGAACACTCTTAGGTTTATGCAAGTAGTTACACTGCAGGGGGACAGAGGTCACTTGAGCATGAGAAATCGTGCAGGATGCGCCAAACTAACTTTTCATCTGGTGAATCCAGCACCATGGACAGCTGGGCCATAGATTCTGATCTTAGGTAAGTAAGTATAGACTTATCATGCATACCCTTCACATACACACAATAATATTTACATCCCAACTTTCTGATAAAAAAGGGATGAAATGGCTAAGAATAAAATGCAAATTAAAAGTTGTTAAAATATACAATTTATTTTATTGAATGGCTGACCAAACTTTTTAGTTCAGCAAAATTGGACAAACTGACTTGTCTTCCTAAAGCTAAATCAGTACAATGTTGTTAAAATAACTGAAATATTTTTGTGGAATATATAGGTTGAATATTTGAAGAGTGGCTTGTAAGATTATTTAGTGATTAAAAATCGTTGATAGAAAGAAGAGCAATACTGACAACGTGATGCAACTAGATTATGATTTGTTACTAAAGGTAATTTTCTTTTTGATCTATTGTTTGTTAAGAGCTTTTCTTTTTGTGTGTGTGTGTGCCAGAAACAACTTGAGAAACTGCAAGTTGCTTCTGGTGTGAGAGAATTGGCTGTCTGTAAAGGCGTTGCTCAGGATAGCTTTGATAGTACAATGTGTTGTATGGTATTAACCTGGGATAGGGTCGGGAAGTTTTCCAAAATGTTTTATAGTGTATAATGACTAGAATATTTAGAATTACTACTGTTAGTAAACTAAATTCCATGGAGGAGGCAGTATACAATGCTTCAAAGAATAGAATTAAAATGAATAAGGGAGTTAATTAATAAGGGATAACTGTCATCAAATACAGAGTTGGAAGTTTGTTGTTATTTTGTCATTATTCCTGTGTTTCTGTTTATTCATTCTTAATAATTACTAATTAGTGTAGTTGAGTAGTAGTGGGTACTATTTAGATGTGTACTTTTCGGTGGTTTTACATATATTTTTGTGTTTTATTTTGTCTTTTTCTTGAATAAAATTACTCTTAAAATATACAATTTACCAATTAGAAACATGTCATATCAAACATTTCAATAAGATAAAATGACAATACTCCCCGTGCCATACTGTTCATAAGTTCAAAGCCTTCTGAAGCAGTAAGCCCCTTTAAAAGCCAAATATTTGTCTTAATTAAAACTCATTTGGGCTTTTTAGACAGTAAGAGAGGTAGCTTGTTCTCCTTTAAAAGAAGTCCCAGAGCCTGAAAGAAGCTACCACAAAAGTCAATTATTTAGGATTTTCAAGGTAAAGGCTAAGCCCAGAACTGGACCCTCAAACAGTGTAGTTGCCATAAAATTTGTGTTATATGCATCTTATCTGTATTCTGCACTAGATGCCGTATGCATTACAGTAGTCTGGACATTTAATGACTAATGCATAGGCAACTGCAAGGCCCAGATAAGGGCACAGCTGGTAAATCAGGTGACATATTAACAGATGGGAAATTAACATCTGATGAAAGGCAGTTCTGGCCAGCAATGCCCTCTATCAAGAGCACCAGGCCCAAGAGACACCCTCGACACACTGCCAAGATAGGGCCCCTGAGCCTTCAATTGCACCTCGCTTAACCAGATTGGCCAACCCAATCTCCATCTAATCTACAATAATGTTATTTACGAATCTTCATCGAAATTAGACCTGGCTCTACAAGTGTATTTCTAGCCCTTTCCCCATTAATTGATGGAGATGTAAGGAAGAACTGCATGTTGTCAGCATAGTGTCATCACTCAGACCCCTCAGTCCTGCCCCAACCAAGCAGCCCAGAAGGATACCATGGATGATACAATGAAAGATGAGTGAGAAGTCCAGGGATAGCAACAGGGTTGGATTTGTCCATTTTATATCCTGGGTAACCAACCCATTTTCCCCTGAAAAAGCTCAGAATCAGGAGCCCCTGGTAGCACAGTGGGTTAAACCCATGTGCTAGCAGGACTGAAGACCAACCGGTTGGAGGTTTGAATCCAGGGAAAGTGCGGATGAGCTCCCTCTTCAGCTTCAGCTCCCCATGTCGGGACATGAGACAAGCCTCCCACAAGGATGCTATAACATTAAAACATCTGGGCGTCCCTTGGACAACGTCCTTGTAGACAGCCAATTCCCTCACTCCTGACACACACAAAAAAAACCTCCTTATCATCCATGCCCACCTGATCTAAGAAGGCACTGCATTTTTCAGGATCTTAACTAAATAATGGCACATGTGATACACTGTGAGAGTTATTAAACACCACGTGCACCTACATTTGGCTTTCAAAATAGCAATCTAACTTTTTCAGAGTAGTAGTAAGCTCTATAGTTTTCCTTATTAATAATATCTTTGATATCAAAACATCAAGTCCTGACCTGGGATTAATCACATTTAAACAACTCTATGAACACATATAAACAACTCAGTCTAGCATGAAAAATATATGTTGTGTAGTTGTGTTATCTATTAATATCCTGCAAAAATTAATGCTGGAATTTGAAATGTTTTTTCAGGTCTGGCATAAAATACAGAATGAAGGAACGTTTGATTACACAGATCCTGCCTTTCTCTCTCCTGTGACAAAGATTGCATCTGCAAATATCCCAAGATTTCACAATCCCGTGCTGAGCTCCTAAGACTCCTTACTTGAAAAACTATTAGCAAAATTACTAGCATTACGGACAGCTTGATTTGTCGATTTGTGGCCCATGTCACTTGCACATAATGTCTGACTATTTGTAATTCATTTGTTATTCAAATATCATTACACTCCATATTGAAATTATAATGTTGATAGGTGTAAACTGCAAATATTATCTTCTGAAATTTGAAGAAGTACAACACATTGTGAATGGTCACATTCTGACCATGCAGTCACCTGAGAAATTCAGACAACGAAGAATTTCCTTTAAATTTTCAAAAAGATTGGATTTTTCAACCATAATTAGCATGGAGAGAATGTACATATTTGTGTAATCACAGTATTTTTGTTTTTTCCAGATACGAATTATGCCCAGATATTCAATGTGCAACATAACAGACGAATGGAGTATCATTAATGCTCATCCCTCTATAACTGCAGTTTCTTCTCATGATCCAGTTTTAGTGTCTTCCATGTTTGTGGAAGATATGCATCATAATACCTTTTGCTGATCCCTCTCAATCTCTGTATTCAGGAAAAGGTAAAAACTGAGCATCCAGCAGGTAGCTGTTACAGTGACTTCCTACCTCCCATTTAATACACAGTAGATGAGGCACTAGACCAGGGGTGCTCATTAGGTAGATCGCGATCTACTGGTAGATCACGTAGGGCATCTTGGTAGATCGCAGGCAGAGTGGGAGGAAGGCTCGGTCCCGCCCCGCAGGCTCCCGACGCCACCCAAGTGCTGCCGGCCCTGGATTATCTGAGGTCCTTTCCACACAGTTGAATAAAATCCCATGTTATCTGCTTTGAATCAGATTATATGGCAGTGTGGACTCAGAAAACCCAGTTCAAAGCAGATATTGTGTTATATGTTTCACATTTTTGTAGTGGGTAGGTAGATCATTTTGTCTTGGTTGTTTTATAAGTAGCTCGCATGCTGAAAAAGTGTGAGCACCCCTGCACTAGACCTTCCAGTCACAACCCCCCTCTTCCTCCACACTTTAAACAAACATAAGGATGGGGCATACAAAAAGCATTTTACTTTGGAAATATCTGTATATTTAATGTGGAGAATATTCACCTGTGCTAAAATTAGTATTATGACATTTTGTACACAAAATAAAAAATGTACATTATTTGGGATGTACTGTATTCATTTAATGAGAATGAAATGTTATGTCTTAAAATATGTATAGATTCTTTCAATCAGACTCAAGCAGCTTTACATTCATCTAAACCTTACATTTAAACCAAGGTAACGCTCCAATCCTAAACATGCTTATTAGAGCGAATGCTCCACTGCACAAAATGGGACTTGCTTCCGACTGCATAATTCATAATGCTACACTGTGTGTTTTGCTCCCCCTGCCTTCTCGCTCTTAATTATTTTACTGCCCATCCCTTCAGTTATTGGTAAAATATTTATCTAATGCATAAAATTATCATGGCATATTTATAAAAAGTCTTTTTAGCTTCAATTAAATAAAGATATTCAAGGCATTTCAAAATTACAGTGGAGTGTCTAAACAGACATCCAATTCTAGTTATGGATGCCTGCTGGAGACAAATAGACAAATACCAATTTGATCAACAAACCAAGAATGGAAATTTAGATTAGAACTGGGAATGAATATATAACAATATAATGGTTGGAATTCATTTAGGGACGTACGGATGTGTAATTCTCACTACATGAGCAGGTCCAAACAATCACAATTGTGCAATGGTCATATTCTGCTGATAGTGGTGGAAATAGAGTTGCATAGGCAGTATATGCCTTTTCTTTGCAGACTGTACATTACTCATTGTGGTTCTGCGATCTATAATATATTTCATATTGTGATTACTCATTGTGGTTGTGCATCCTATATTTTTCATTGCCATTGTGCAACATGTATTTTTGTATTTCATAATGGCACCCAATCACTGCTGTGTGTTCTACCATGTTGCTATACTGCATGGTGGTTGCATAGTGTTGCTGTACCATATGCCCGCATGGAGGTATTCACACTATGCTAAAGGGAAGTTGAATTGAAACCAATGTGTGTAAAGGCATTTGTAACTCTGTCCATTGTATATACCTGTGTATAAGTTAAGGGGAAAAAGGACAAAATCACCCTTAAAACATTGCTTGCCTTATAGAAGGATTAATGCTAGAATAGGTGTGTAGTGTGAAGACACTAAAAGGGGGAAGAGGCGAGAAGCACTCCTACCCCACTACCCTTCCCTTGCCCAAACTGTAGCAAGAAAGGAAGCCTTCCCTTTTTCCTCACCTTCAATTCTGACCTGAACAGAGTTTATGAGCAACACAAGGAAGCTGTTTTGGGACCTTGAGGTGGAACTGAGAAGTGGTGGCCATTTTTAACAAGAGCTTTCTGCACAATCCTCTCTGCAGAGAGGCCGTGGTAACCCATTTTTAATAGAGGCACTCTACTAATGGCAGGAGTGCCAAATATTTCAGGCTCTGCTATGTTCCTGCAGTACAAGAAGCAAATATGGAAAATGTGCAATCGACATTTGGAACGACCTGGTCTACGTACTTGGGTTTTGTGATTTTAATGTTTCTATTAGGTGTTTTAATTCTGTTTTAAATGTTTTTTTATCTTATCCTATGATGAATTGTCTTATTGATTATATGCTTAGTTATATGATATTCTTTGTGATTAGGTGTACCTTAATTTTGCCACTATTTCTGTGTAAACTGCTTAGAGTCCTTCCAGGGGTGGGAAAAGTGGTATATAAATACTGTAAATAAATAAATAAATAAATAAATAAATAAATATTTTGAATCACTTCCACCTCAATCCAAATATTAGGATTATATATAGCAAAGTAGCCACCGCTCATAAATCCTTTGAATAAAAAGTTGATATGAAGTAGATTTTTAATAGAAAAAAATGCATTCTCCTAAATCATATTCAGATCAATTGAATGTACTGGAGTTTCCTTCCAACAAAAAGCAAATCAGTGGGTAGAATACTGTCAGGTATACTTCTAGCCCAGTTTTACCTGTCCGAACGTATTCTCTCCTATGTACCATCAAGAACGTTAAGATCTTCCGGAAAGGCCCTGCTCTCAGTCCTGCAAACGCGTCTGGTGGGAACGAGACAGGGCCTTCTCTGTGGCAGCCCCTCGGCTATGGAACTCTCTCCCGAGTGAGTTCAGATCTGCCCCCTCCCTCTTGTCCTTCAGGAGGCTAGTGAAAACCTGGCTATGGAACAAAGCATTCCCAGAATAATGCCTGACACTGGTTATAGACCAAAGTGTGTGACCACATATGCGGACTGAGTTGATCATGATTTTACTTGGCTATTTGGCTTATACGTATTTTACCTATATGTATTTTAATATTGTATTGTGGTAGGATGTTTAAATTTTTATTAGTAGCATTGAATCTTTGCTGTAAGCCGGTCTGAGTCCCTCTACGAAGGTGGGAAGATCGGGATATAAAAGTTCTAAATAAATAAATAGCAAGCAGAATAAAGGAATTATCGAACTTAAAATAGATAGAAATATATACAAGTCATATACAATGGGCACTTGGTTTGTTGTTTATTTGTTCAGTCGCTTCTGACTCTTTGTGACCTCATGGACGAGCCCCGCCACACCCCCCCATGGGTACCAAAAGAGGTGGATGCTGAAATCCCATTATACACAACTGTGTAGTAAAATTGTATCTTGTTATAAAATGGCAAAATAAAGTTTTGGTTTGGCGTATTTTTTGAGGGGGAGAGGATTATTTTCAAGCAGTGGATGGTTGAATCTGTAGATATGGAGTGCTGTTTTATATAAATTTAGTAAGTCACATAAATCTTGCTAAAGTATGAATACCTGGTGCCAGGCATGTAGCCAGGGGGGGCTAAGGGGGCTTCAGCCCCCCCCCAATTCTCAGGGTGGTCCGCGAAAAGGCCTTTCTGGTACATTATTTAAACTGTTATGTTTATTCATATCATGATCTGATCACCATGCTCATTATATCCTACATTAATGGGGTTATTGGGATAACAATACAAAAGGTTTGCTAGGGTAGACCCTCTTCCACCCAGTCTCAGCCCCCCTGAACCAAACTCAGCCCCCCGAATCAAAATCCTGGCTACGGCCCTGCCTGGTGCAGAATTCATTGCAGCCATATCTGGTGGCACTGAAATATATTACCAAGACACAGTCATATATTTCCATTCTGTAGTGATTAAACCCAAAATGTCACCATTCTCTATATTTTATCAATACAACTCCTCTTCCTCCACACGTGAGTTCCCTCTATGTATCAATATACAAGGACAGAACACAAGGAAGAGAGGAAGGAACCCATTTTAGCCAAGCCAATTGGAATTCCAGTATTACTATTACATCAAGTAGAGCTGATCACATTCCCTGGAACCTGTCATGGATGAACAAGAACAGAAGGGGGAAACGTAAAGCAAGACAGCGCTCCACTTGGTCTTCTCCTGTGCACAGATTTCTTGTCACACTGACTTCACACCCAGACAGAATTATATTTTTACAACTCTTCCAGTCTCTTCTCCCCACACCCTCCCTTCCCTGCCTAGGAAAGCACAATCAGCTGATCCTCACTGTAGATCAGCCCAGTTCTCTTGGCTCAGCAAGGATCAGCTCTGAGTAGATGTGACATCCATCTGGATCAGAAAGGAACAAGTTCCTTTGGAATCCAGTGCTCTGAGACAGTAAACAAGTTCTGAGCCACTTTAACCCTTAGAGTAAAGCAAAGTGAGTGAAGTCAAGATTCTGACATTACAACAGGTCTGAGAGTTTATCTGCCAATTGATGCTTGTTGGGGAGGCCAAAAAAAGCCTTGTTGATCTGTTTTTCATTGGAGCCATTACTATGATATGATCAGAACCACACCAAGTACATGTTGGGCAGCCAGAGAAGGTAATTTCGCTAGAGGTGAATCTACATTGTAGAAGCAATGCAGTTTGACACCACTTTACTTGCCCATGCCTCAATGCCATGGAATCATGGGAAATGTAGTTTTCCAAGGTCTTTAGCTTTCTCTGCCAAAGAATCCCAGTGCCTCACCAAACTAGAATTATCATGATTCATTATTATTTATTTAAAACTTTTATATCCCGATCTTCTCCACCTCCGTAGAGGGACTCAGACCGGCTCACAGCAAGGATTCAATGCAATATGAATGTGGTATGAAACTGCATTAATTTAATAGTGTAGTAGATGAACCCCTAGCTCTGTCTTTAATCCTACCTTCAGCATCAAATGTGAAGGTTACATTCAATCAAAGCACAACACAAGCCTGAAGATGCACAAGTAAAATGGAGATGCGCCTATCTGCCATTTTTTTAATTTAAAAAAACCATTAAATTTTAACAAGTTTGACAGCATTTTTATTTTCTTTTTACATACCCCACCAAAGGTTATTCAACTACTGGAAACATATACCTGGAATACACTCATCTTTCTTTTCTAAATGGAAGGTGGGCATTCTCTGTCTCTTAGGTTCTTGCAGGAGATTTACAGAGGTCATTTTCTTTCTTTGATGAGCATACTAATATGAAATGTTCTGATTAGCAAACTGGCTTGATCTCTCATGTGGGAGGAAGAAAGCTGGGGTAGAAATCTAATAAATTAAATTAAATCAAATTTAAAAAAAATATACCCTTGGTTAATGTTCTAGTTAAACAGTTGTATAATTACATTACATAAAATACAGTAAAATAATAACAATATAAAAACAAAAGCTAAAGCATTCTTTTTTTAAAAAAATCAAGAACAGTTTTGAAAGCTAAAGATAATCTTATCTATATACTTAAAAGTCCATAGGGATAAAACCTACCTAACTTCCCCTTAATGGGAATTACACACTGGGAGTGCTGCTACTTAAATAGCCTTGCTTATATACCTACCAACCTTACCATTTTTGTGGCTGGGCATAATTCAAGACAACTGATGAAAACGGCAAAGCATAGGTAGACCCAAATGAAGGAAGAAACCACTTCAGATAGCCTGTTCCAAACTGTTTAGGGCAGAGGTGTCAAACATGCGGCCCTCTGAGTGTTTGGGACTCCAACTACCAGAAGCCCTAGCTAGGAATTCTAGGAGCTGAAGTCCAAAACATCTGGAGGGCCACAAGTTTATTGATCAAAGCCAGCTATCTGAATGGGCTCGAAAGCAAAGTTGAAGCAGGGACAGTTAATTCAAGAACCATATATGCTGTAGAGTCTTGCTTATCCAACCTTTGCTCATCCAACGTTCTGTATTATCCAACACAGTCTGCCTCTCGCCCAGATCCACAGCTGTTTCAATACATTGCAATATTTTAGTGCTACATTCGTAAATAAAGTAATTACTACATAACATTACCATGCATTGAAATGATTTTTCTGTTGGTTTTGTTGTAAAACATGATGTTTTGGTGCTTAATTTGTAAAATCATAATGTAATTTGATGTTTAATAGGCTTTTCCTTAATCCCTCCTTAATATTCAATATTTTCGCTTATCCAACGTTCTGCCTGCCCGTTTATGTTGGATAAGCAAGACTCTACTGTAGTTGCTAAAGTACACACCAAAGAAGTCTTTCCTAGTCATAATTCTGAAACCACTGAAGTAATTTAAATAATGCAGATATCACTGGAGTAAGATGAACCTTTTCCCAGAAGTGTGCAGCTGAAATACTTGTCAATGCTTGCTAGGGACTATCCAGAACATAGCAGCCACTCAAGTTCTTTTAGGACAATACTGGATCCAAGGCAGTGCTACTTTAATACACAGGCATACTCAACAGTTGTCCAGGGGCCCAACAAACATAATCCATTAAATTCTATTCTGTGCTAATCCATGCACAGAATAGGATTTAAAATTAAATTTCCAATCGCCTTCCTCAACATTCAAATTTCCCACTAACTCAGTAAAAGGAGAAAAATTACAGCTTGCAGCAGATTCTGCATTTACTATGAAATTACATCTACATTTCATTTTTGTTCTTGTTTCTTCATATCTTCCCTTTCCTATTCCCTCCTCCGAATGTGTATGTGTGTGTAGGGGGGAATGGGAAAAATAGAAACGCGGGTACAGAAGTGCCACGTGTAACGCAGGGCACGTTCGGCACTGTAGATATGGAAAGAGAGAAGTCCCCCTCTCCTTTGACTTGGGGGGGGGGCTGAGGGGAGTCCCCTTTCCTTCTCTTTTTATTCCTGGGAATTTATTGTGTAGGCAAGACCCAGTGCTCTGCTTTGCCTGGTGGTCAATAATGCTGTTAGGACAGCCCTGATCCAAGCTTTACATTTGGTTCTTCTGAGGGAATATAACCATTCTGAGCACAGGTAGTTTTCCATCTCCAGTTAATCACCTTCTTCCAGGAAAACCGAGTTTTTCTGACAATCTGGTCAACAGGTTGCAAACCAACCAACTGAGATTCTGCTTTGTCTTATTTTAAACTGAATTTGTCTACCCAAATGATCTCCTTGCACATGTTTAAAAAGGGTGGGGGAGGGGTTGAATTGGCTCTTTCCTTGGGATAACAATAATGCACGGTTACAACATTTCGCATAGGTGTTAAAAACACACAATGAACCCCGAGGAACCCCATTTGCAAACAGCCATGATTCAAGCAATTGCTCCCCAAAGGTGCCTGATGTGAACTTTCAACCCAACCCTACTTGGCACTGTCATCACAGGTCACATATCAGCCAAACAGTCCAGATGCCATCGATCAAGGCAATTTACTTTAACTGCCATGATCAATGGTATCAACTGCCACTGAAAGACTGAGCAAAACCAAGGACAAATGGACTCTGTTCAGATTCTGGTATGTTTCATTAACAAAAGTGGTCCAAATGGTTTCTGTCCCAAAACATGACCTGAACCTGGTTGGGAAAGGAACCAAATAATCTACTTTGCCTTCTCTAGCAGGAACTTCTATAGCCAGGAACAAGCTACCAAGGAGGCTCGCAAGGCATTTAAAGGCAAAGACAATGACACTGAATTAAGGCAGAACTGCACTCTCAGTGAGTGTGACAGCTTTAATTCAATGTCATTGTTTTTACCTTTAAATGGCTTGTGGATTTTCTTGGTAGGAACACCAACTGTGACTCCATTCACATTTCACTCAAAAAGTCAGCCTGATGCAGTGATTTGAGTGCTGGGATTTTCACTTGGTCAGAGACACTGGGAAATTCACATTCTCTCGGCCTCACAGAATGCAAAGCCCTTCTAACAAAGAAAACTGTTATAAGGTTGCCTTGAAGTTGGCAATGACTTGAGGGCACACGGCAACACCTCTAATCTCCTAATCTAGTGGTTCTCAACCTTCTTTGACCTGTGACCACTTGACCAGGGACCACTCTCCAACATTAGTACCAAAAGGGTTACGAATCAGTTTTTGGTCAACGTTGAACTTGGTTTGGTTATTTGGGGTGCCAATTCAGAAAATTGCTTTGGACAGACCACGTCAGCTCTAGTTTCTCATACAGAACATGTGCCATCTGCTTGCCCACAGAAAACCATATTTAATAATCTAGAGCTGACATGGTCTATTCAATGCAATTTTCTGAATCAGCACCCCAGATAACCCCAGGAACAGGCCTAAAAACAGACACCAAGGTGCCTCCGCTTCCAGGCGCCACATGGAATGGCTCCGCTCGGCAGGAGGAGGAGAAGCAGCAGTCAGGAGGCTTGTTGTCATGCCTTTTGTGGGTAGTCACCTTTTCCCCTCCTGACATCCCCATTGCCTCGGCACTATAAGAGGGTTTTTTGAGACCAATTGCTCTCGTTGAAACGGTGTACTAATGGTCAGGCCGCGGATCATATTTTAGTTCTTGTGGACCACTGGTGGTCCCAAGACCACAGGCTGGGAACCACTGTCCTAGTCCATTACAAGTGAGCTAAGAGCTGTTCTGTACCAACAGCAATCCCTGAAACTGTCCCAGATATTATGCTGGTCCACTTGGGTTGAAAATGGTCAGCTATGGCAAGATCCACTCAACCTGGAGTGGAACTGATTTGGTTTATCTGCTTCCTCCAGGGAAGTCTAGAGTTGTGCTGCCACTCTAAGGCCTTATTTAAAAGAGGAAAGTTGGAAACAGTCCAGTAGGAAGGAAGTGTGTTCAGATCTAATGATGTCTTTTTTAAAGCAAAGGTCTTACAATGTCTTATTTGGGAGGAACTCGGGTGTAATCATCTTTCCACCACACAAATGGCCAAACCTCATTCAGCAGCTGTTAACAGTCATGAGGGACACCACTCTAACAAACAAACTAAGGGTCTCATTCACACCTTCAGGATGAATAAACTGAAATGCCATTGTAAATTGCTCTAAATAAAACAAATAAACCCATCCACCAATATGATTGCCTCAATTATCAACAACAGAATTTCCACTCAAGGTAGAATCCAAGTTAGAGCGTAGGTCACGGAGGGCATGAACAATTTTCTCAGCAAAGTGTTTGGCACTTTCATTACAAAGGGTTTCTCAGTGCTCCTTCTCATTACCTTAGGGTCTGAAATGTAATTGCCCTTTAAAACACCCTGAACTATCAATGCAATTGGAGAACACTTTACTGAAGCAATGGAATCAAAAAGCTTCCTTGTTGCACTCCCCTTCACAGATGAGGACCTAAAATGGTCTCTGTCTGGTGTTTGATCATCTTGTCCATCATTTATCTAAGCAACTAACCAAGCAACTGATTGCCCCATAAACTGAGGAGCCAGTGCTGTGCATTACCGCAGGGGGATACTTAGGAGCAATACATCAATTGCCTGTCTCATTGCCCACTCCTCAGACCAACAGGATCACCAGCTCTAAAAGTTGGAAAATCTCTCAGAGCATTTCAAGATACATTGTTCTCTCTCAATAAAACATTTTAACAGAACTAGATTCCTTCAGAAGTTAAGGGTTTATGCGGTCATGCTCAGCATTTGTCTCTTGGGGGTGTCCACCTTTAATTTTTAAACACTGCTTGTACATGCACTCGGCGTAAGCTTACTCTCTTAATGAGAAAATGGTTTTGATGAGAGGGTCAAAACATGGGCTATCAATATCCAGGTAATCTGAAATGTAAATTTATTGCACCCGTAGATCAAAGTATAAGAACCACAGTACATGTGCCTGGGCTTTAAAGGGGTGATCTAATGGCCCAGTGACCTGGAAATCACCAATCATCACTGATATTGGGTTGCTGTGAGGGTTTTTTGGCTGTGTGGTCATGTTTCAGTAGCATTCTCTCTCTATGTTTTCACCTGCATCTGTGGCTGGCATCGAGGTTGACAGTCAGCCACAGAAGTGGGTGAAACGTCAGGAGAGAATGCTACTGCAACATGGCCATACAGTTCGAAAAACTCATAGCAACGCAGTGATTCTGACCATGAAAATCTTCAACAACACACCACTGGTATTGAAAGGCGTGATGTCTCATAAAAGGAATTCTGCTGTCATGAATGGACTTATCCTAAATGAATCCATCTATTCTTCTTTTGAAGGCATTCACATTGGTGGCCATTAATGAGCTCCATAGTTTGAATATGGGAAAGTACAGTAGGCATTTTCATTCATCCTGCTTTTTCAGTGAATGATATAGTTTCTAATACTGTAAGAGATCAGGAGTTTCTGGAATTTTGAAAACTGTGCAGAAATGTATAAGTTTTCCCTTCAAGCTTGTCTTCACTCGCCTTTCTGCCTGACTCTTAGCCAAAGAGCCCCAAAACTTGCAGTCTTTCCTCCTAGAGGAGCCCCCCTCTTGTGCTGTTAAATCTGCAGTCTATCTTTCTGGCCAGGGTGCTACTTGAAATTGGTCAATTTTCCTTCAAAGGAGCAATTTTCTCCCACTTCCCTTTGTCTCACACTCCTTTTTGACTGCGAGTTGTTTGTAACTCACAAATCACAAAATAATAGAGTTGGAAGAGGCCACACAGGACATCCAGTCCAACCCTCTCCCATACAGGAAAAGCACAATTAAAGCACCCCTGAGAGATGCATAAAAGCCTCCAAGGAAGGAGCTTCCATCACACTCCAAGGCAGAGAGCTGTTCCACCGTTGAACAGATATCATGGTCAGGAAGTTCTTCCTAATGTTCAAGTGGAATCTCCTTTCCTGGAATTGTTCCAAGTCTTAGGGGCTTTCCAGACAGGCCCTATATCTCAGGATCCGATTCCAGGTTTTCTGTTTATCTCAGATTCTCTCACAGCGCGGATTCATATAATCCAGTTTAAAGAAGAAAGCCTGGGATCCGATCCTGGGATATAGGGCCTGTCTGGAAGGGCCCCTAATCTCCAGCTTCCTGTTCAGCTGTCATTTTACAACTCCTGCTTCTGCAGAGGAGACATGATGACCATGCATAAATGTGAGGGGAAGTCATAGGAAGGAGGGAGCAAGCTTGTTTTCTGCTGCCCTGGAGACCAGGATGCAGAACAATGGCTTTAAACTACAGGAAAGGGGGTTCTACCTGAACTTCCTAACTATGAGAGCTGTTCAACAGTGGAACACTCTGCCCCGGAGTGTGGTGGAGGTTGGACCAGATGGCTGATGAGGTCACTTCCAACTCTATGATGATAAAAACATTTAAAAATATGTTTAAAGGCTGCTCCAGCTAAACCAGTGGTTCTTAACCTGTGGGCCACAGACTACCAGTGGACTGAAAGGACGAAAATCTGGTCTGCACGTCTTCTTCCTCTTTATTTATTTTATTTTATTTCTGCTCCTTTCATGCCGCTTGCCACTCCTTCCCTGTCGTTGACCATTGGCAAGTGTCCTTTATCAGAAACTAGAGTTGATGTATGGTGAGGCCACATCTGGAGTACTGTGTACAATTCTGGTCACTGCACCTCAAGAAGGATATAACGGAACTGGAAAAGGTACAGAAAAGGGCAACAAGAATGATCCAAGGGATGGAGCAGCTCCCTTATGAAATCAGGTTGCAACGCCTTGGTCTTTTCAGCCTTGAAAGACGGCGTTTAAGAGGTGACTTGATCGAAGTGTATAAAATCATGCATGGGATAGAAAAGGTGAATAGAGAAAAAATATTTTCTCTGTCACACAACACTAGGACTAGGGGGCACTCCCTAAAGCTCCGAGGTAGGAAAGTTAGGACCAATAAAGGGAAATATTCCATAACCCAATGACCCCAGAGGGTCATTGGGTTATGGAACTCACTTCCAGAGGAGGTTGTGACAGCGGTCAGCCTGGACAGCTTCAAGACAGGATTAGACAGATTCATGGATACCAAGGGAATCAGTAGCTACTGAAATGGACATCCAAGTGCCACCTCTGTGTTGATGGAGGCAGGCAGGATTTCCCCGGGTACTGGTTGTTGGGGGTCGGGAGCAGGTGAGGGTTTTGCCCTCCCTTCTGCTCGAGATCCCTGTGTACAACTAGTGGGCCACTGTGTGACACAGAATGCTGGACTAGATGGGCTGAGGCCCGATTCAGCATGGCTCTTCTTATGTTCTTATGTTCTTATGTAGTCTATCCAATGCAATTTTCTGAATCAGCACCCCAAATCGAATCTAAAGTTGACCAAAAACTGATTCGTAACCCTTTTGGTACTATTGTTGGAGAGTGGTTCTTGGTCAAAGTGGTCCCTGGTCAAAAAAAGGTTTTACTTATTTATTTATTTATTTACATCATTTATATTCCGCCCTTCTCACCCTGCAGGGGACTCAGGGTAGATCACAATGCATGTATACAGGCAAACATTCAATGCCATTGACATACAACAGGGAAGCTCACATTTTTTCAGCATGCAAGCTACTTGTAAAACAACCAAGTCAAAATGATCTACCTACCTGATCTACCTACCCACTACAAAAATGTGAAACATATAACACAATATCTGCTTTGAACTGGGTTTTCTGAGTCCACACTGCCACATAATCTGATTCAAAGCAGATAACATGGGATTTTATTCAACTGTGTGGAAAGGACCTCAGATAATCCAGGGCCAGCAGCACTTGGGCAGCGTCGGGAGCCTGCGGGGCAGGACTGAGCCTTCCTCCTGCCCTGCCTGCGATCTACCAGGATGCCCTACGCGATCCACCAGTAGATCGCGATCTACCTAATGAGCACCCCTGACATACAACATATATAGACAGACATAGACGCAATTTAACATTCCAAAAATCAGTTAAATTTAGCCTCCCCACAAAGCGGGACCTAAATTTCCTACTTGACAGATGCAGCTGTCTTTTGGGTTGCAAAGGTCGACAACAAGCTACACAAATTGATCGAGAGGTTGGGAACCAATAAACTAAACGGATGACCGTAGGTCCCTTCCACACAGCCATATAACCCAGAATATCAAGGCCGATAATCTACATTATCTGCTTTGAACTGGGTTATTTGGGTCCACACTACCATGTATTCCAGTTCAATGTGGATTTTATACAGCGGTGTGGAAGGGGCCTAAGAAACACCAACACCATGTTGGGTGCAGGCTTCAGGCCAGGAGCAAGAAGACTTTGGACTTCCAGCCACCTGTAGCCAACTCTTAGGCGCCTGGTCTATGCGCTCAGCCTAAGGCCTCTTGTGGGATGAGGTGCCAGGGCCCAGGTTGCCCAGTCCCCCAAAAGAGGGGGAGAAAGAGTGAAACAGCCCTGGTAAGCCTGCATTTCAAGAAGGCAGAAAGGAACTGAGTCGTGGCTTCAATGGAGAACGGGTTCGGCTTCTGAGGGAATAGACTCCAAAGCCAAAAATGGGGAAGCGTGGCTCGAAGGGAAGCCTCGGGAAGGGAGCAAGTTCAAGATGGCCTCTCCTTCTGAGGGAAAGGCACCAGACCTGAGGCGGAGGAGGGGGCCCTTCTCCCTAAGCCCCCCCCCCCCCCCTTTAAGGCCTCCCTTAGGGGCAGAGCTCCTCCTTCAGGTGTATAGGGCTCCATGGGGTGCAAAGGGTTGCTTCCCAGCCCCCTTCCTTTCCTAGAGACCCCAAGAGGCTGCTCCCCGCATTCCGAGGGGCTGAGAGCAGAGACTCCGCTTCCGCGCGGCACAAAGGATGGAGCCCCCCCCCCCCAAAAAAACCTGCAGGGCGGCCCCTCCTCCTCCGCCTCCATCTGTCCCTCAGCTGCTCAGACAGCGAGGACGCTTGGCCACCCTCAGAGCCAGCCAGCCAGCCGCCCTTTGTCTGGCCCGCCGACGCCTCCGCTCACCTGGGCAGACTGCTGCAGAGCTGCCCCGTCCTTCCTTCCCCCGCGGAGGAGCCTGGCCACGGGCCGCGCAGCAATGAAGAAGCCCCTGCCTGCCTCCTCCCGCAGCTCCTCCTCCCTCAGCAGGTAGACAGACAGGGGAGGCCGCCTTGCTGCCCGCGGATTGCAGCAGCCCCCAGGCCGCCTTGCCCCGCCCCTCCCCTCCCGCCGGCGCCAATCAGCGGCCTCTTTGCCCCAACCCCGCCCCTCCAGCAGCCTGGCGCGCGCGGGGCTCTGTCAAGGCGGCCCAGGTGCCAACCCGGCACGCGGCGCCCGGGGGGAAAAAAAGGAAAAAAAGGCGGGAGGGCGGCTGGGCGGGGCCAAGGGCCAAGCGCGCGAGGAGAGCTTCTCCCCTGCCAGGACCCGGGCGAAAGCCCACTGGAAGGAGGAGGAGGAGGAAGAGGGTCATCTTCCCGCCTCTCCTCCCCATTTCTGCTCTGAACAGCACGAGGGGGAAGGAAGGGACGGACACTTCCATTTGCACCTCACTGGCCCCTTCCACACAGCTGAATAACATCCCACAATATCGGCTTTGAACTGGAATTCATTTATTAACCACTAGTCAATTGCTTAAAACCACCTCAGGACACTATTCTATTGCCTCATCATTGCACTGCCCCAAAGGCTTGGCCCCACAGCCAGGTCTTCATCCTTCTGAAGGACTGGAGGGAGGGTTGATCTAATATTGCCAGGAAGGGAGTTAAGACTCGTGCGCCAGCTGCGCCCCTACCTTGGGAAGTCTGATCTGGCTACGGTCGTCCACGCTCTGGTCACATCCCGAATAGATTACTGCAACGCACTCTACGTGGGGCTGCCTTTGAAGACAGTTCGGAAATTGCAATTAGTCCAGTCGGGCAGCAGCCAGACTACTACCCCCCTGTTGTGTCAGCTCCACTGGCTGCCTGTCCAATTCTGAGCTCAATTCAAAGTGCTGGTGTTGACCTTTAAAGCTCTATACGGTTCTGGCCCAGCTTACTTGTCCGAGCGCATCAGCCGCCATATCCCACCTCGTAATCTAAGATCATCCGGGGAGGCCTTGCTCTCGCTTCCACCTACTTCTCAAATGCAGCTGGTGGGGACGAGAGATAGGGCCTTCTCGGTGGTGGCTCCCCGTCTGTGGAATGCGCTCCCTATTGATATACGATCCACCTCATCCCTCCCGACATTTAGGAAAAAAGTGAAATCCTAGTCATGGGACCAGGCTTTTGCACATTAGCACAATACAGCACTTTAGATGGGATTGAAATGGCAAACTGGTGGACATGACCTAAGGCTTCTGGTATGGACAAAATACTGTTTTTAACCTATGTGAATGTATTTGATATATTTTAATGCTAATTGTATTTTAATGTATTTTAATGTTAACTGTATTTAATGTATTTTAAATTTCTGACTTGTGGTTTCTATTATATGTTTACTGTGTTTTGGGCATTGAATTGTTGCCATTGTGAGGCCGCGTTGAATCCCCCCTCGGGTGTTGAGAAGATGCGGGGTAGAAATGGTGGAAATAAATAAAATCAATAAATTCCATTACCAGGGAGGCAATCACTGAGAAGGCCCTGTCTCTTGTCCCAGCCAAATGTGCCTGGGATGGTGGCGGGACCAAGAGCAGCGTCTCCCCAGAAAGATTTATTTATTTATTTACTCTGCTTCTATACCGCCCCTCTCAGCCCGAAGGCGACTCGAGGCGGTGTACACATGGCAAGGACTGCCCAAGATAAATACATCAACAGTTACTAACACAATCATATCATATACAAATTAGCAATTAAAGTTAAAACACAATTTCAGCGTCTCATTATTAAGTCGATTTCTAATTGCATCGTCGTCGTTCCTTAGGTCTCAGTTTAATAATCATACTACATCTGCAAATGCCCAGTCAAACAGCCAGGTACCTTCTTGCGAAATGTCAGGAGGGAGGGGGCTGATCTGATGTGACTAGTAAGGGTGTTCCAAAGCCAAGGAGCCACCACTGAAAAGGCCCTGTCTCTTGTCCCCACCAATCGCGCCTGCAAAGCAGGCGGGACCGAGAGCAGGGCCTCTCTGGATGATCTTAAACATCTTGAAGGTTCATGGGGAGAGATGCGTTCAAACATGTAAGTTGGACCAGAACCGTTTAGGGCTTTAAAGTCTAAAGCCAGCACTTTGAATTGTCTCCAGTAGCAAACTGGTAGCCAGTGGAGCTGGTGCAACAGAGGTGTTGTGCGCTCCCTGAGTGCTGCTCCTGTTATCAACCTGGCTGCTGTCCGTTGGACCAGCTGAAGCTTCCGAACAGTCTTCAAAGGCAGTCCCACGTAGAGAGCATTGCAGTAATCGATACGGGATGTAACCAGAGCATGGACTACTGTGGCCAAGTCAGACTTCCCAAGGTACGGGCGCAGTTGGCGCACAAGTTTTAACTGTGCGAATGCTCCCCTGGTCACCGCTGAAACCTGGGGTTCCAGGCTCAGCGATGAGTCCAGGATCACTCCCAAACTGCAAACCTGTGTCTTCAGGGGGAGTGTAACCCCGTCAAGCACAGGCTGTAACCCTATGCCCTGTTCAGCTTTTCAACTGACCAGGAGTGCCTCTGTCTTGTCTGGATTCAATTTCAATTTGTTCACCTTCATCCAGTCCGACATAGCGGCAAAGCACTGGTTCAGGACCTGAACAGCCTCCTTAGTAGCAGGTGGAAAGGAGTGAGAGTTGGACATCATCTGCATACAGGTGACATCGCACCCCAAAACTCTGAATGACACCCCCCCCCCCACTGTGAGGAGCAGCTTAAAGAGCTGGGGACATTTTGCCTGCAGAAGAGAAGGTTGGGAGGAGGCATGATAGCCATGTATAAATATGTGAAGGCATCATAAGGAAGAGGGGACAGGCTTGTATTCTGCTGACCTGGAAATGAAGACTCGGAGCAATGGGTTCAAATTATGGGAGATTCCATCTGAACACTAGGAATAACTTTCTGGCTGCAGGAGCTGTTCAGCAATGGAACTCTCTGCCTCCTTCCTTGGAAACGTTTAAACAGAGGCTGGGTAGCCATCTGTCAGGGATACCTTGATTGTTTTTTTCCTGCATGGCGGGGGGTTGGAATAGATGGCCCATGTGTTTTTTTCCAACTCTATGATTCTATGTTCACCTGACAATGCACTTTACAGGCCCCATCTCTTTGGGGCGGGGGAGGGGGGGATAAACCACATGTCTATCCACAGTTCTCTTGTTCAAAATGAATGGGCACCTTCACTAATGAGATGCATAGATCCTAACTCCAAGTGGGGTCCCCTTTGCTCAATGTTAGAGTCTCATTGTGTCTGTGTTCAGGACATCACTTTGACTCTATTTTCACTCCCATATAATTCAGTTTCTGAATCCAGATTATCTGGATTAAATGACAGCGTATATGCATCTAGTCCAGTTCAAAGCAGATAATCTGGATTATATGGCAGCGTAGATTCAGCCTTTGTGGCTGTTTCAGATATTTCCACAAATCTGAGAATATTGAGAGTGGACTCTGATGCTTCAGTTATGCTTCATCAAAAGGAAAATTAATCTGTTTAGCAAGACTTGCAAATGCTGGTTATCAGTAAATGTTTGATTTATATATCTATAATACACTCAAGCACACATAAAAAATTCTCAGCCAGAAAGGAGCCAGGAGTGAAAAATGTAAGAAGCCCTGGCCTAACCCATTTCTAAAGACTAGAAGTAACTAGACAAGATCCAGAAGTGTAAAAATATATCACTGAGCATTTCTAGTTTGTCCTTCCCTGAGGGCCCTTCCACACAGGCATATAACCCAGAATATCAAGGCAGAATAACTGGGTTATCTGAGTCCACACTGCCATATATCCCTGTTCAACGCAGATAATGTTGGATTTTATTCAGCTGTATGGAAGGGGCCTGAGGTCCTCCTTGATTAGGATCTACCTGAAGACAGTCTAGACCAGTGGTTCTCAACCTGTGGGTCCCCAGGTGTTTTGGCCTAGATCTCCCAGAAATCTCAACTAGTTTACCAGCTGTTATGATTTCTGGGAGTTGAAGGCCAAAACATCTGGGAGCCCACAGGTTGAGAACCATTGGTCTAGATGCTTCCCCTCACTGAAGGGCCTAACACATCCTGGAGTTAATCAAAGAATAGCACCCATTTTCACTCATGAATGCTGTTTTTTAGGTTGTTTTAAAAATTAATTTTATTTGTATTAAATAACATTTTAAATATTGCTCTAATCAATTTGGATAATCGATTTTATGGTGTCATGTCAGTCTCAAATATAAGTAAGATCTTCTGAAGCAGGTCAGTCCTGGAAAACAAAGTGAGAACAGGAGGCAAAACTGGTTTCTATTTTTATTGAAGCCTTATGTGGAGTTGTTATGGTAACTGCACATAAGAAAGAGAGAACAGTGCCCATCTTCCTTCTTTCCTTCTTTTAGGTGTCCTCAAGATACAACATGCCTTGTTCTCAAAATTGCTAAATACAACATTATATGCTGTGGGTACACAATGTTATATGCTGTGGGTACACAATGTTATACGTGATTAGAAAAGCATCATGTCAACAGCTAATCTAACAGTTATCTTTTGTTCTTTATTGTATTAATAGAATGTATTCTGCAGAACATATTATTTAGAGGACATGCAATAGATGGGATATTGCTCCACAGACTTTGTGATATGTATGGCCAGTTTCTCCTTTCATTTCTTACCCATTAGATATATGTCTACATCTTTAAGTATTTATCTAACAATGTTTCCCCCCACAAAGATAGCAAGCACCAAAATATGTTGCCTGTGATCAACGTTGTCTGTCCTCAGGAAATGTGTTCCCCCTGAAGCTAGTTTTAGAAATTCTAAGTGCCAGCTTGTGTTTGTGACAGTTTCTGTATCACACTCCTGTTGGGCTATTTAGGCAATTCATATGGTTTACCTTGTCGATGTTTGCTATCAAGTACTTTCCAGCAAACCAGGCAATATTTCTTCAAAAGGAGCTTGCCATGCCCTTCCACTGAGACTGTGTGACTTGCCTGGTTGATTTGCATGGCTAAGTGAGGATTTTAACACTGGCCTCCTAGTCCAACACACAAACTACTACACTATGTTATCTCTGTCCTGCTGGTAATGAACAAAACGGAGAGTGGCAAACAGCCCTGAAAGTGTGATCTGAATAACTGAGATAGTGCTGAAGGGACAGCTCCTCACCAAAGGATAGTCACAACTCACTATTGCTGAGCGATAACTTTCCCAGAAGTCAAGAATAAGCAGCAGTTTCTGAATCGTGTTATTCAGAGGTGAGGAGATGCTTTTTCTGCAAGACAGCTATATTTTTCTCTACATATGAAATTGTGTTGCTTGGAAAACGTCATTTCTTCCTACTCCTTTCTCCCCTCTGTTTAAATTCCATGATGAATTAGAGTTTTGCAGTGTGACCTCTTATATTCATCACTATGTATTTAAAGGTTTTACATGGCATTTACTGACTGCTAGGATCTCCTCCCTGTGTTTTTCTATATGTGTGTGTGGCTGTTGAATAACAGAGTTGAGGTGAGATGACAGCATGGGCATTGACATATCTGCTGCCTTGTATGGGCAATGCCATATAATTAAATACACAATGTACAAATGTGTGCTAAAAATATTAGTTCTCAGAATATGCAAAAATATCAATACCCAGTTCACAACCCCACAATATATAAATGAGTATATTTTAAGATCTTATACCAGGACTTAATAAATTATTAGAGCAGGGGTTCTCTAAACCCTGCCCTAATCCGCGGAGTCCTTTTTGAAGCAAAAGTTTCTCATGGAGCCCCAAGAAATGTTTATATACTATATATTATGAAATATCTATCTATCATGCATGGGCGAGGCCTATGGCAGATGATTGGAGAATGTTTGTGTAAACTAATTCACACAGTGCAAAAAGAAAGAAAGAAAGAAAAAGCAAAGAAAGAACTATATAATACTGAAAATGAAGAACAATTTAAACCAATATAAACTTAACAGTATTTCAGTGGCATCCAGTCCAACCCCCTTCAGCTATGCAGGAAAAGCACAATCAAAGCACCCCAAACAGATGGCTACCCAGCCGTTGTATAATAATCAGTGGCATCCAGTCCAACCCCCTTATGCTATGCAGGAAAAGCACAATCAAAGCACCCCAAACAGATGGCTACTCAGCCGTTGTAATAATAATAATAATAATAATAATAATAGCAGAAACCCCAGAGGCCATCCAGTCCAACTCCCTTTTGCCAGGCAAGAAAACACAACACATGACCGTCCAGCCGTTGTACCGGTAGTAATAATAGTAATGACAAAAACATCATCAACAACAGAAACCTTTAGGCCATCCAGTTCAACCCCCCTTCTGTCATGCAGAAAAAACACAATCAAAGTATCCCTTGATTGGTGGGAGGGAAACAGGAAGTTAAGAAAGGGGGGTCTGGGCAGAAGGGAAGGGGGGAGAGGGGGTGTGCCCCAGGAGGATGCAGCTGCTGTTGTTTCCTGCATTTAATTTCCCTGCATTTCTCAGGAGGAGGAAAGAGAAGGAATCGGGAAGCAGCATGGTACAACAGAGCTGCTCACTATCACCTGCGGAGCCCCAAGGGCTCCACAGAGCACAGCTTGAGAACCCCTGTATTAGGGATAATAAATCCCTTAGGAGTCCTTTTAGCTAGCCTAATTGCAATCAAAATAACATGAATTCTGGAAATATACATGATAACCTGTGGAATAATTGGTCTGATAAAGTGTTTATGAATTACATGGGCCATATTCAGTGACATTTCAACCCATCAACACTATCTCAGTCTTCAACCTATTCTGTTCTGTTACCTGTTTCCTATTTCCCTGCAATTGCACAATCTTTTAAAAATCCATATTAAAGTTGACAAAACATCTATTTAATAGCCTATTTGCCTCTTTTAAATTAAAGTATGAAAAATAAAATATAAGAGAGAACTGGGACAAATTAGGCTTGCTTTGGAAAGGCTGTAGACAGATAAAATGCAAGCGGTGTTTTGATATTATTTGTCTTTAAAAAGAGAGTTGAATCTGCAGTCCTCTTTTTAAAATATATATAGAAAAAGAATGTAAACAGCTTTTAATTTAAATGTTATACACATAATGTATAGTCACCACAAAAAGAATTAAATCAATTAATGTTGACTTCGCCCGATGAATTATTCAGAGCTATCAAATTTTTATGTGTTTTCAGAGCCATTGATTATTTCACTTGGTCAGAATCCAGCATAACATTCAGGCTGGACAAAGAGCATTAAGATATCGCTTCCATTAAAATCTGTTTTCCCTTTTCAATTAAGATACAACGTAGATCACAGCAAATAAAACAAATTAAATAGGATTCTCAAGGTAAAGGGAAACATTAGAACAATAAACTGAAGCAACGTAAACCAGGTAGAAGTAATAAAAATATAAATTGCTAAAAACAAATGAACTAATGAATATCAACTGAAACAAAAATGACGTTAAGAAAACTAATTGCAAGTGAATTTCTTGGTAAATAGATGGTGTTGATGGGAGAGGTTTGCCTTCTGGAACCATCGTCTTTACTTCTCAGATGGACTGGTAAAATCAAAGCAAATCTTATCAAGAGAGATTTAAACTGAATTGTTGAGGGCTTGGGGATGACCTGTCCAAAGGCAAACTCTAAACAAAAAAAAAAGGGAATTCTAGAGGAACAGTTAGAAGGGAGTATAAGAGCAACAGTAAAAAATCAAAGTAGAATAAAATGTGAGAACAAACAAGGCTTTATATGTTTATAGACCAATACAGTTTGGGGGGAAATGATACAAGCTTCGAGTTCTAGTGCTGGAAGACAAATGTGATTTTATAGCTATAATGGACACTTGATGGGATGACTCCTATGATTAGAATATAACAATTGAAAGATATAACTTGGGTTTTTTTAAAGATAGGTAAACGTAAAGGTTTCCCTTTGACTTTAAGTCAAGTTGTGTCTGGCTCTGGGGTGGTGGTGCTCATCTCCATTTCTAAACCAAAGAGCTGGTGTTGTCCATAGACACCTCCTAGGTCATGTGGCTGGCATAACTGCATGGAGCATTGCTATCTTCCTGCCGAAGTGGTACTATTGATCTACTCACATTTGGATGTTTTTGAACTACTATGTTGTCAGAAGCTGGGGCTAACAGCAGGAGCTTACCTCATCCATAGATTTGAACTGTCAACCTTCTGATCAGCAAGTTCTGCAGCTTACAGTTACCTGCTGTGCCACCGTGACCCATCAAAAAATGATAAAAGGGGGGAAAAGGATGGCAAGTAGCATCCCAAATACTCCCATAATTCTTCTTCAATTAGTTGTCTTTTTACAACAGCAGCAGCAGTTGTCTTCTTATCAACATTCTTCACTGTTCAGCTTTCACAACAATACATAGAAGTTGGAAATACAATGGCACGAACAATTTCAACTTTAGTATTTAATTATATATCTTTATACTTCAGGATCTTGTCTATTTGCTTCATAACTGCCCTTCCAAGTCCTAATGTCCTTTTGATTTTTGTGACTGTTGTTTCCATTATAATTAACTACATTCTCAGTTCCCAATCTTATTTTGATCTCCACTATTTCCTTTTTCCTAACGGACCTAATCTAGCCATTTAACAGGCAGGCTTCTAGGAGCTTATATCCCTTCTCCTGTAGCTCTCAGTTCAAAATATTTTGAAAGCATTGATTGACAGGCTCTACCCTGGCCTGCTCTTTGCTTCACATTCCCATCTGCATAGGCCTGAATCCACTGCTGCTTTCTCCAGGATGCTCAATAGAATGTTGTCACTATTGTTTTCTTAGGGAGAGGAAGGATATTGCAATTTCCTCTCCCCTCAAGGCATCTACTTCGGCTTAGCATCCCTCATCTGTCAAAGTAAGGACTCACTGCTCATTCCTTCAAGATTCTTGAGAAATGAACCATTGCTCTTCCTTTGTCTCTCAAGAAAAAAGAAATTATAATTCTCAACCCCTGAGCAACAAACCCACTATCTGCATATGCCTGAAACAAATATCAGATATTACATATTATTTCTGGAGCTGATTAGGATATCCTGACACTGAAGAACAAGGCAAGAAGATTTGGGCTTGACCTAGGAGAGAGGCACACTTTGGGCAAAGCTGTGGTAACAGGTTGATATACATTTGACACAAAGCTTACGCAAAAGAGCATAATTTCTTAAAAACCTGAAAAACAGTAACAAGAGGTTATGTAGTTGCAGATGTTTGTGCCTCTTGCATCCATCTTCCCAGAAGCAAACAAGTAAGCAAGTAGACTGTGAAAATACACAGTGGCCAGCAAATGTTTAAAATTTACACGGGAATACATAGCAACCTAAAAAGAGTTTCCTACTAAATCCTGTTAAAATATGAAACAGAAAAATGATCATTTGCAATTTCTGAGTTCATTTTGAAATAAAAGCCATCTCCTCATAGAAGTTTTCCACTTCTAGTCTATCCACAGGAGAAATTAAAAGTAGTCCACACTGCCCTGTTTGGTTCTTTGAAGGCAACACCCACATCCATCATTTGAGGTTGCTTAAAAATCTGTGTTACACAGGTGACATCTACTGGTTGTTCCTTCAATAGCATGTGGGTTGCCTCTATCCCCCCCCCCCCTTCTTTTTGCTACCTTAGAATAGGGCTTTTAAACATGGCCATACAGCTCGGGAAAACTCACAACAACCCAGTGATTCTGGCCATGAAAGCCTTCAACAATACATAGAGCTTCTTAAACCTTTTCCACACACTTTCATCTGAGATTTTTTAAGTGATCCCAATTAAATAGATGTATAGAACATATATAAAACATTTGCTGTAAACAGGTTGATTTTCCTTTTGTGGAGTACAGCTGTAAACACTGCACAATGTTGCTAACGGATTTGTGTAAATGAGTGGCTTTCAGAAAACTTGCCAAATTTGCCATGACCCCAACATTTTTGGCTGGGACTCACAGTTTTAGAAGCAGTGACTTAGAAGGTCTGTTGCCAATTGTTTATTTTTTATTCCTAGGATTTGAAAGCTCTTTCATACCTCTACATTTAATGATATTGAAACAGCCCTTTAATAATTTGTGCACATTTTTGAACAATATTTGAAGCATAATTTTAAATTTTCTTGCCATTTTTATCGCACGTTAAGACACATTTCAAGACTTCTTTCATTTTGATATAACCCAAAACTTAAACATTTAAAAAGATTTTAGAAGTTTTCAGGAGCAGTTTGAGCCTATGAGTGTAATTCCAGGGAAATGCCCTTATGTGCATGAGATAATACTTTTAAATTTAAATTATTTAATTGGCCAATCTGCAGAAGGACTAACAACCACAACAGGGACCCTTGTCGATACCAAAGACTTTTTTGTGGTTCCACAGATCCACTGTTTTTGATGTATGTTTTCCCCCCTCCCTGTGTGTGTGTCACCTCAAGTGGTGCCTAGATCAGGGGTGCTCATTAGGTAGATCGCAATCTACTGGTAGATCACGTAGGGTGTCCTGGTAAATCGCAGGCAGGGCGGGAGGAAGGCTCAGTCCCAACCCACAGGCTCCCAACGCCGCCCCAGTGCTGCCGGCCCTGGGTTATCTGAGGTCCTTTCCACACAGTTGAATAAAATCCCATATCTGCTTTGAATCAGATTATATGGCATTGTGGACTCAGAAAACCCAGTTCAAAGCAGATATTGTGTTATATGTTTCACATTTTTGTAGTGGGTAGGTAGATCATTTTGACTTGGTTGTTTTATAAGTAGCTCGCATGCTGAAAAAGTGTAAGCACTCCTGGCCTAGATGGTGCCTGTTGACCCCAGGGACCCCCTTTTGTGTCACCCTGAAACCCAGGCCTTTGTCAGGCCTTTTTGATCAATTATTATAAATTGGATTCTTTTTTATGAATGGCTGATAGGTGCCCTTATGAACCCCATGTTTCCCACACTAACTTCTGGTGACTAGGGACTCTTCTTGCCCCATCCCGCAGGACCCCATATGCCCTTGCATATGCTCTCCTTTGTGTGTCAGGGATCCCCCAAGTCCTTTGCCTGCAAAGGACCCAAGGGAACCCCGAAAAACCCCTCTTTTCTCCTCCAGGAGCAGCCTGACTTCCATGTGAAGACGGGTCCCTAGGCTGCTCCCTGGGCCCCAATCTGTGTCTGTTTTCCAGATCTCCATGGGATAAGGCCTCCGTGTGGAGATGGGTCCCCCTAACTCTCATAGATCCTAATGTGTACCTATCTGTGTGTGTGTGTGTGTGTGTGTGTGTGTGTGTGTATATATATATATATATAAAACATTAGGCAAGGTGACCTTTTTATGAACTCTGGCCAGCACTTCTTGACTCAGGTGCCACAAGCTGCCCTGGGTCTGCATTTTGTTGAATGGATTTCCAAACATTTCACAATACAGACAATAAACTTATGGCTGGTTCCCTTTTCACAAGTCTCGGAGGGCCAAAGGCCAGGCCACTTGGGAATTGAGAAACCTTTTGGACTTTAACCACTCTACAAAAAGTATATTTCCTCTCCGTGGGGAGCCAGGAATATCACCGATATCCCCACAATGACATTTCCCCCTTCCCAGGAAAAACGGATCAATTGATCCCATCATGGATACCAATACTGCAGGACTTATGGACAATAGACTGGCTCTGGATCGCCAGACTAGTTTAAACAAAGATGTTGTTTTGACCTTTCATATCAATAGCCAGATTGGGCTAGAGGGCCCAGATCATTCGCACAATGGGCCCGGGAAGGGCCAGTCATAATCCAACCATTAAAACAAATGCAGTGTTCCCTCGCTAATTCGCCGTTTGCTTATTGCAGACTCGCTGTTTCACGGATTTTAAAAAATATTAATTTTAAATATATATCATGGTATTTTCGCAGTTTTGTGCGGTTTTGCCACTGCCGCCGCTCTCCAAGGCCCTTTCCCTCCTCAGTCCTCCCTCCCTCACTCCAGCCTTGAAGGGCCTTTCCTTCCTTTCCTTCACTTTAAGTTTATAAAGACTTAAAATAGTGTATAACTACTAAAATAATGTTTAAATATTAAAATAGTGTATCTCTATATCGCGGTTTTTCACTTATTGCGGGAGGTTCTGGAACCTAACCTCAGCAATAAGTGAGGGAACAATGTATTCCTCTTTGCCTGTACTGTAGCTGCACCTCCTCTCACACCATTGGTTGAGTGGCTGAAGCAGGGCCCGGGCTCTCATTGGTTGAGCCACATGAGCCCCCAGCTGCTCCTCCCCGGCCCGCTGACATCAGAGGTCCCTCTGACCAATCACTGTGAAGCCGGCTCAGGGGGGCAGGCGCGGGAATTTAAAACTGGAAAAAGTATAAAATGTATGTTTTGCTGTATCAATGTATACCGGTTTCTTCAGCAGATTACTGCAGCCATCATTCTTTTCCAGCTGGTGGCTTCTGCTTCAACTTGGTGAGATTTATTCTGGAATATTGGCTCCTTTTTCTCACAGTGACTTGGATCTCACTATCCACAGCCATTCTAATTTGCTTGACAACACTGGGACCATGAGATGCAGAGCTAACCTTAATAAATGGGGCTACAAAGTGGAGTCTACGACATGTGAATGCAGAGAGCAAACCACAGATAACTTAATACAACGCAGCCTGAGCCCTGCCACATGCACAATGAAGGACCTTCTTACAGCGACACCAGAGGCACTTCAAGTGGCCAGCTTCTGGTCAAAGGAAATTTAGCATAATGCCAAGTTTTTAAATTTGTGTTTTTAAATACATAACTGCACCCTGGACTGCAATGACCCAGGACTGTTTACGGACAACAATGATGTCACTGTGTGATATTTTTATTGTTTTAATTAATGTTCTATTTATTGTTTTAATTGTTGTTATATTGTTTGTTATATTTAATGGCATCAAATTGTGCCAAATGTAAGCCGTCCTGGGTCCCCCTTCGGGGGTTGAGAAGGACGGGGTAGAAATACTGGAAATAAATAAATAAATATGTGATGTGTTTAATAATGTTTAATGTTTTATTAGGGGAGGGTCAATTTTAATGTTTTATACTGTTTTTATCAAGGGCATTGAATTGTTGCCAACACTGTGAACCGTCCTGCGTCCTCTTTGGGGTTGAGAAGGGCAGTATAGAAATATCGCAAATAATAAATAAATACCCTCAATTAGCTTCTGACAAAATAAATAAAAACCTCACAATCAAGCAGGAAATAACATTTTCAAACCAGGAACAGAAATTCTTTCAAATTTTGTTACATAGTGTTATCTGGAGCCCGCGGTGGCTCAATCCTAAATGTACACTGGACTATGTGATGAATGTTGCTGTCCTTGAGCAAGCAGGGATCACCAGCATTGAGGCCATGCTATTGAAAACACAGCTGCGCTGGGCAGGGCACATCTGTAGGATGGAGGACCACCGCCTCCCAAAGATACTACTCTATGGTGAACTTGCCACAGGTCAGCACAAGAGAGGCGCCCCCCAAAAGAGATATAAGGACTCCCTGAAACAGCATCTCAGACTCGGCCAGATCGATCACCAACAATGGTCCACCCTGGCCTCACATCGGGAGGCATGGAGACGCACTATCCACAATGCTGCAGCCTCTTTCGAGAAGACACGCCGAACGGGTCTAGAAGAGAAACGACAACGCAGAAAGAACCGCAACTTAGAAACAACATCAGCCAGGGAGACTTTCTGCTGTGCTTTCTGCAACTGAACTTGCCTTTCTCAGATTGGACTTTTTAGTCATCAAGCGCTTGTAAAAAGCGTGGGATGAGTCCTACGGTACCTAAGAATCTTCGTTCGCAAAGAAAAGCCAAGAAGACTGCTCATGTAGGAAGAGGGTTTTGCTTTGAAATAACTCTAAGAACTGCTGTAAACTGAGCAGTTATTCCAGATTTGAATGATTATAACCAGAAGATTTCACCTCACTTTCGGTCCCTGTGGCAATTGTAAAGCAGAATTGGCGCTTTTAGCAGAAGTACAGTCAGGAGAGAGTGATGCACAAGCACAGAACTTAGTATAGCGAGATAGCTTGCCAAAAATCATGCTAAATGCCATTACGAGAATAATGCACTTTGATTGGTAGGTCAGGCACAAGCTGTGATTTGTTAAAGTACATCATGTGCCTTTCTTGATAACACTGGCCGTGATTGGCCTAGCTAGTACCCAGCGTGTATTTGTTTACATTGTTGCTGATTGGTAGAAAACCACGCATGGGCAAATGAAACCGTTCCTCCTTGCTGGCATAGAGGAACGGCTTAGAAATATTGCGAATCCAGTACATGGTGCCCATCCGGCAGATAACATACCGTGGGAATGAAGAATTAATACTGCGTAGTGCTGTTTAGCAAATGAGAATGCTAATAGGATGTGATGCCAAATAATGTGTTGTTTAATTGGATAATAGAAATGTGTTAATGTTGTGAACCAATGAAAATGATGAAGAAAGGAGGAGACGGGACCTGCCGCCATAGCATGTATATAAGGGAAAGTTAGAGAATGTTGAGGGCTCTTGCCCTGAGGCAGCTAGTTCTGTGGGCAGGTCCCGTCAGCTGACGATGTGCAAATAAACTTTGCCTTCATTGCACCCGCAGTACGGTTGTTGCGTTTTCTCTCGTTCCTGTGCTTGCACGGCTGCGCAACCTGTAAGTAAAAGTTACACCTGGGAGTTTTGGGACTCCAGATTTGCTGCTACATATTTGGTGACCCCGATGTGATTCAGTAGGCGATAAGACGAGTCTGTAACGAAGAGAACGCAATCCTGTTGGCTGGACGGCTCTCGCTCGTGAGTGGGGAGCTGGGGGAGACCCAGGAGGGCTGAGAAAGGGGGCCCCCAACCACCGAACGACCGGCTGCCTTGCTCGCCCCAGACCACCGCTCACAGGACCGAGAGACCGCAACCACCATTACTGCCAGTGAACCCAAACCCAGAAGGAAGCCCGGGGGCGCAGGTCGGACCGCGCCTAGTGAGAAATCCGGCACAGAGAAAAGTCCGGGGGTGCAGTCTGCCGACCGCATCTAGTGAGCAATCCGGCAATCGAAAGCGCGCAAGGAAAGTCAGGGGTGCAGTCTGCCGACCGCATCTAGTGAGCAATCCGACGACAATCGAGAGAGGACGCGGGAAGTGGTCCCGGGGTCTGCAGGAATCGGCAAGTATAGAGCTCTTAACACTAACACGTAGGGAACACACACCCATTGGGAGGCGGGCAAGCACTGAAGTGGTTTTGGCCGGTGGAAGATGGGTGGAGTGGGATCAAAAGCGAGAAAGGAGACCCCTCTGAAATGTGTGCTAGACAACTGGGATAGGTTCTGCCTGTTAGCAGTGGAGGGAAATCCGCAGGACTTGAAAGATTACAGGCTTAAAAACCTGTGCACAGAAGTGTGGCCGGCTGTCCCGGAGATTAGCTGGCCAGAGACAGGAACCTGGGATTTGAGAACCTGCATGAAACTAGAATCTTATTGCTACAAAGTACATCCAACTGATCAATGGATTTACTCCGCAACATGGCTGAGATTGGTTTCGGAGGGGGTCTGGTGGGCGGGCCCAAAGGGGCAAGCCAGAGGAGGATGTTTTGTTAGCCAAAAGCCAGGGAAAAGCACTCCGGTTTTGCAAACTGAGCTGGAGGAGTTGTTCCCGTTAAGGAGAAGACCAAGGCAGAGAGAAATTGCCGCCGCAGGAGCCAATGCGCCCCCGCTTGATGCGAGTTTAAACGTCCCAACCCAAGCCCAAGACGCGGCCCCCACCCTTGGGACAGGCCCAGCCGCCCAGATGGCGTCCCCGGCTGTGACGCAAGCTGAGGTGGCCCATCCTGTTCCAGCCGCGACTTCCCCAATGAACCCCCCAGTGTGCCTCAACCCGAAATAGGGAGCCTGCCAGCCGCGGATTCCCGCGTGATGTCCCCGTCAGTCACGACCACATCACAGACCGCAACGGCCCCGTTAATGTCATCATCAGCCATGGCGGCCTACTCTATTCCGCATTCAGAGAACAATCCGTTTTACGGAAGCCCACCCGCATATCGGGGCCCCCAGACACCAGAAACACACTACCCCTTTGAAGAAGCGAGACAGGCTGAAAGGAGAGTGAGATGGCAGTCCCTCAGTATCGATAGAATGATAGAGCGTTCTCCGGACAGGGAGGGAGAGGAGGAAGGTTATTCTGCCGCTACTAGGGGAGTGAGGGCGCGCTCCCCGAACGCCAGAAGAAGCTACTCTCCTGAGGCCGAGAGACGGATAGCGCGGTCTCCCGACCCAAGTAAAAGATTACCGAAAGCCACGGGATGTTTCACCTAGACGGACTAGGAGTATGTCCCGGGAGGATGAAAGACAAAGGGCAGAAGAAAGGGGGGCCCTAGAATTACCAATCCGGCAGGTGCCATTACTGGATGCGGACAATAGGGTGGTGCAAGCTTATCAGATAGTCCCCTTTAATTCGAGTGACGTCTTAAATTGGTGGAATTCCACGCCCCCATATTCGGAGCAACCGAACAGTTATATATGGAGATGCAAGATTCCCAACGCAGGCAGATCCGGGGTGGGACCCAAATGAGGAGGGCCACCGTGAACGTATCAGAGGGTTCCAACAAATACTTCTAAAAGCAATAAGGAGAGGGCCACCCAGGCCCTCCAATATACAGAAAATACAAGGAGTCCAACAAGACAAGGTAGAAACGCCCGCTGCGTTTCTGGAAAGGTTAGAAGAGGCTTATAGAAGATACAGTCCCTACAATTTAGAGCAAAATGACGGAAGGGTCGCCATAACGCAATCCTTCATTTCCCAATCAGCCCCAGACATCAGAAGAAAGATTCAAAAACAGCCAGGATTTCTAGGAAAGACTTTAAATGAACTTTTAGCTTTAGCTGATCAAGTGTTTATTGCACGAGAGCAAGTAGAGGAGGAGAGAAAAGACAAGAAGAAGAAGGAAGGATACAAAGTTTTAATAAGCATGATGAGGGAAGAGACAAGTAGAGGAAGGGGCTATGGTCGTGGAAGAAGCCCAGGAAGAGGATACGAAGGACAGAGTAAATTGGGACGAAATCAGTGTGCCCGTTGTAAAAAGGAAGGACACTGGAGAAGAGAATGTGTGGAAGAAATATCAGAGGAAAGTGATGCAAGTGTAAAGAACAGGGGAACACAGAGCAGAGGGTCAGGAAGAGGAAGAGGAAGAGGAAGTTATAGACCTTATGAGGAAAGGGCTGTTGTGGCTGCAGCCCTGGAAGAGGAGGAGGAAGAGGAGGATGAATCCTGAAGAGTAGGCCGAGCTTTCCTCTTACTGAACCCGGAGGAACCTTTGGTTGCCATAGAAGTAGAGGGTCAGCGCATAAAGTTCCTAGTAGATACGGGAGCGGATAAATCAGTAGTAAACAAGAAAATTGCCCCCCTTAGCAATCAACAGATCAAGGCTATTGGAGTCTCAGGCCGACCACAGAAATGCCCATTGTTACAGAAAAGAAGGTGCAACATTGCAGGAAGAGAAGTTACACATCAGTTTCTGTACATACCAGAGTGCCCGATACCATTGTTAGGAAGAGACATGTTAGCCAAGATTAGGGCAAGATGTCACAATGCACGGACTTGGCGGGCCCCTTAATCACACGCACAGAGACACACTGAAGGCTAACTACTTTATTGAGTATAAAAACAGTTCCAAAGAATATAGAGTCCAATAATGTAAATGTCCAAAAGGTAGTAAAGCAAGATTGTCCAAAGTAACGTAGCAAATAGGCTAAAAGCTTGGCAAGGCTCCGCAATCCAATGCGGTTCAGGAAACAAGGCAAGGCTCCGCAATCCAATGCGGTTCAGGAAACAAGGCAAGGCAAACTCAAGGCAAGACTTGATGACCACGGCTTGGCTTGTGGTCCCACTCCGCTTCACGCCTAATCAGGAAAGACGTGGCCGGAGAACTGAGGATTCGTTCCCACGGATCCTATACTTAATCCTTCGGCCGAGGTCCTCGGCGCTCTAGGCTTCTTCGTCTCCAATCTCTACTGACGGACCTCGGTTGGTCTAGGGCTCGGGACCAATCCCTCCTACTAGCCTCAATGCTCCGTCTCCTATCAAAGGTTCGACCTTGTCTTTCGGCAGCTGTGTTGCTATCTCTCTGAGAGCTTTCCTCCCTATCCATTTCCCATGCGCTTTGTTCCATATCTTCCTCAAGGGGCTCCTGGGAAGATCTCCTCCCAGTGTTCATAACTCCCTGCTTCACTATCAGACTGCACCTGGTGACCTTAATCACCCCTTGGACCAAAACACATTTCTTCCCATGCCAAGCTCTCTGTAGGTGAAAGAGGCTCTTGCGGGAAAGCTGCTCTGTGCCCCAGTCATCTAGCTCATCCTCAGAATCCAGTTCTAGCACAGCCGGTTCTAATGCTAATGGAACCCCAGGCCCTGTCCCCTGCCCTCCAGGCACAAACGAGAACTGCTGTGCTACACAAGATTGGAATTCCTGGAAACTGGCCAACTGGAACTAACTGTCCCTGGCCAGGAGGAGTATCGCTTGTTCCAGCTGAAGGAGGTTGGAGAGAAAAAGATACAATGGTGCTGGGAACAAACTCCAAGGGTATGGGCAGAAGATAATGACCCAGGGATGGCCAAAAATGTTGCACCAGTGGTGATACAGATAAGGGCGGGATGTCTTCCCGTGAGAAAGGCCCAATATGCTATCAGTAGAGAAGCAGTGGAAGGAATCCAAGAACAGTTACATAGATTGCTACATCATGGGATCATCACATATTGTACTTCAGCATGGAATTCGCCCCTCCTCCCGGTCCGTAAGGCAGGGGGCGGGTACCGAGTTGTCCAAGATTTGCGAGCTGTCAATCAAGCCACAGTTCCATTAACATCTGTAGTTCCAAATCCTTACAATATGATGAGTTTGATTCCAAGTACAGAAATCTGGTTCTCAGTTCTAGATCTCCGAGACGCATTCTTCTGTATCATATTGGCCCCTGTGTCACAGCCCATCTTTGCATTTCAATGGGAGACCCCAAATGGAGGGAGACGTTCTCAGGCCACGTGGGCTCGTTTACCTCAAGGGTTTCATTCGAGCCCTACGATTTTTGGCCAAGCCCTGGCCAAGGATCTGTCAGAGTTTGAGATTCCAGAAGCAGAGGGAACCTGGCTCCAATATGTAGACGATCTGCTAATAGCGACTAGGACAGAAGAAGGATGTAGGCATTACACAATAGAGATGTTGAAAGTCTTGGAAGAGAAGGGATATAAAGTGTCAAGGAAGAAAGCACAGTTGTGTCAAAGGAAAGTCAAGTACTTGGGGTTTGGATTATCCCAGGGAAGTAAAGTGCTAGAAGTGGAAAGGAAGGAAGTTATCTGTGCCATTCCAATGCCCAAAGACAGAAGACAGACGAGAGAGTTCCTCGGAACCACCTTGTATGTGAGACACTGGATCCCGGGCTATGCTGTGATAGCGAAGCCCCTGTACCAAGCGACAAAAGGAAGTAACAAGGACCCATTCGTGTGGACGGAGGAATGCGAGCATGCTTTCAAAGAATTGAAGCAAGCTGTCATTTCCCCTCCAGCATTGGCCTTGCCAGACCTAGAAAAGCAGTTCTACCTCTTTGCCGCTGAGCGAAACGGTACAGCTGTGGGTGTGCTGACCCAGATTACAGGCACATGGCAGCGGCCTGTAGCATACTTGTCCAAGCAGTTAGACACAGTAGCTAGGGGTTTGCCCCCTGTTTGAAGGCCGTTGCAGCTTCAGTAGACTTAATTCGAGAAGCTACTAAGCTCACCCTAGGAGACCTCTCATTGTAAGAATTCCACACCACGTAAAAGCATTGTTAGATACAAAGGGCCCCCGCTGGCTGACTAATGAGAGACTGACAAAGTATGAAGGAGTTCTGTGTGATAATCCGCTCGTTGCTCTTGAGATGTGTCCCATGTTAAATCCGGCCACTTTGTTGCCCAGCCATTCAGAGCCCTCAGATCATGATTGCATCCAGACAATGGACCTTGTTTATTCCAGCCGGCCAGATTTGCGTGATATTCCCTGGAAGAAAGTGGATTTGACCTTTTACACAGATGGGAGCAGTTTTGTGAGAGACGGGGTAAGGCGTGCGGGGTACGCAGTTGTCACGTGGGAAGAGGGGGTCTGGGAAGCCCGGTCCCTGCCTCCGGGATCCTCTGCGCAACTTGCTGAGCTGATTGCTCTTACCCGTGCTTTGGAACTTGCCCAAGGGCAAAGAGTGAACATTTATACGGATTCTCGTTTTGCGTTCTTAACGCTGCATGCACATGGTGCACTGTACAGGGAAAGAGGCTTTCTGACGTCCGCTGGACAGGCTGTCAAATATGCGAATGAAATGTTGGCTCTCTTAGACGCTGTTTGGTTGCCCCGTAAGGTTGCTGTTATGCATTGTAAAGCACATCAAAAGGGAAATGACCCAGTGGTTCAAGGGAATAGGTTAGCGGATTTGGCAGCCCGAGAGATAGCACTGCAGAAACCCACACCCATAATGTTAGCACTCACAGACTCAGGCCCAAAAGTAGAGAGGTGTCATTACACAAGGGAAGAGGAGAAGTGGGCCTTGAGCGAAGGGGGGGAGTGGGAAGAGAGTTTCATAGTAATGCCAGACCATCGCGCTTTCATCCCTAAGGAGAAAGCGTGGCACATAGTGCAGCACTTCCATGAGGCCACCCATCTAGGTAAAAGTGCCCTGGCATCAATGCTAAAGAGGCAAATGTACATTAATAGCTTGCACAGCCTAACTGCTGCGGCTGCGCAAAGATGCTGGACATGCGCCAAGAATAATCCCAGAGAAGGACCGTTGAAAGCGCCTGGGATTCAGTACCAAGGGAGTTGGCCATTTGAAGCCCTTGTGACAGACTTTACCGAGATGCCACGGAGCGGTGGCTTTAGATATTTGCTGGTGTTTGTGGATACATTTTCTGGATGGGTTGAAGCTTATGCTACAAAGACAGAAAAAGCAGCGGAGGTGGTGAAGGCCCTTTTGAAAGATGTTATTCCCAGATTCGGAATGCCTTTACAGATAGGATCAGATAACGGCCCCGCTTACGTGCACAAAGTGGTGCAAGGACTAAGCAAGTTGCTAGGCGTTAAGTGGCGTCTTCATTGCGCTTATCGCCCGCAATCTTCTGCCAGGGCGGAAAGATTAAACAGGACATTGAAAAACTGTTTGGCAAAGATTTGTCAAGAGACTAAGTTAAACTGGAGGCTGGCGTTGCCCATGGCTTTGTTGAGAGTCAGGTGCATGCCACACAAGAGAACGGGGCAGTCACCTTTTGAAAGACTATATGGAAGGCCTCCATTAAACTTAAAGACTATAACAGGACTATCCTCAGATAGCCATGTGTTGGGAAACCAGCAGACTTTGCAGCAAGTACAGATGCTAGGAAGACAGCTAGAGAAACTAAATCAATATACCGCAGATTTGTACCCGCCATTCCCTACCACTTCTCTCCACTTGTTTTCCCCAGGAGACGAGATTTTGGTGCGGGATTGGGCGACCCGACCTCTACAGGCCAGATGGAGAGGACCGTACACCGTCTTGCTGACTACTCCAACCGCGGTGAAAGTGGAAGGAATACGCCCGTGGATCCATTACACGCGTGTAAAGAAAGCACCGATTGTTTGGGAGTCTTCCGTGGATCCAGAGGATCAGTTAAGACTAAAAATCCACAGGAAACGTCAGCACCCTGTTTAGGGGGTGATCAGGCCACAGAAGGGTCGGCGGATACCAACGTCCTGCAGCCAGGCAATAGTGGTTCAACTAGAGACAGATGGAGGGAGCCTAAAACCTTCTCCCTGAGATGGTGGTTTGGGATACTGATGGGACACTGTTACAAAAGGAAACCACCTGTGGGAGAAAGGACTGCTTTTGGGTACATGGCTCTAATTTGGACATTGTACATAACCGGGACACATGGGGGTTGGGACCAAAACCTGTTTCATAAGTTAGTAACCAACATGACACATGAACTGAGCTTAAACGACTGCTGGATTTGCGGGCATGGCCCGTCAAGTCATAGCCAGGGCTGGCCGATCGTCCCCACCGCTTTGTTAACGTTACAGGGGTGGAATGAGATCAAGTGTAAGCAAGCACACTTAGAACGAAGTAAAGATGAGGCTCAGTTTGTGATTTCACACCGTTCTCCCGTATTAGAAGCGCCACTGTGTTTCAGATGGAGAACCGATGGCACTATATATGCTACAGGTGACCAGAGGGAAGGTAGATATGAACTTTTTAACAGAGTTGAACTAGGGTCCTACCCCGCATGCAATCACACAATTACAATACATGACCGTTACCGGCCACATTGTGGTCAGAAGACAAAAGGAATCTGGACTTGGGGTTGGGAGTATTCAAATTGCACTCACATCTTATATGGAAACTGTCAGGAAAATGCCCTGGTTAATCTGGTACAGAATCTCCCCGCCGGTCGCACTGGCCGTCGGGCGAAGGCTTGCCAGCAGGGGTCTTGTGGATTTGTGGGACATGGGTAGGACAAGTTTTGCCAGTTGCCTGGAGCGGGACTTGTACCATGGGAACTATAGGGCCGGGAGGGCTAAGAATACACCCAAGGATAACCCCAGTTACAAACTTACACATGCATGTTCAAAAGAGATCGGCTGAGTCAGACCAAAAGGTTGGATATGATAGAACTAGAACATATCTCAATGAGGTCCAGAGAGCTTTGGCAATCAGTACGCCAATGCTGGGAGTGGCATGGAATATAAAGCAGCTACGTATAGTTTCATATGGATTGGAAATGTTAGCTAATGATACAGCTGAGGGGATGGCTGCTTTGCAAATTGAAGTCAATTCCCTGGCTGGGATGGCAATCCAGCAGAAAATTGCACTGGATTACCTGTTATCTAAGCAAGGAGGCCTCTGTGTATGGCTGAATACTACGTGCTGCCATTATATTAACATGACTGGAGATATTGAGACTGACATGGTTAAAATTCAGCAGGTTGCAAAGCAAGTACAAAAGAGTTATGAGGCTCCAGAAGTCATCTGGAGTCTCCTTACCAGTTGGCTGCCCAACATAAGGTGGATCAGGTCGACAGTAATGTTCATACTGGTGATAATATGTTCTGTAATAATAATGTTATGCTGTTTACCGTTAATTTTGAGGTGCTGTGCATTTGCAGTGAGGAGATCAGCAAAAGCAGTCAAAAGTGTGAAACCAGGTGTCAAACGGGACTGGCAGGTGAATTGGGCTGCACCTTGAGTGAAAATGCAAGCTATGTAACTGTTTTATTGGCCAGAAACAGTTACAAGAAAAAAAGGAAGGAATAAAGCAGAATTGGCGCTTTTAGCAGAAGTACAGTCAGGAGAGAGTGATGCACAAGCACAGAACTTAGTATAGCGAGATAGCTTGCCAAAAATCATGCTAAATGCCATTACGAGAATAATGCACTTTGATTGGTAGGTCAGGCACAAGCTGTGATTTGTTAAAGTACATCATGTGCCTTTCCTTGATAACACTGGCCGTGATTGGCCTAGCTAGTACCCAGCGTGTATTTGTTTACATTGTTGCTGATTGGTAGAAAACCGCGCATGGGCAAATGAAACCGTTCCTCCTTGCTGGCATAGAGGGACGGCTTAGAAATGTTGCGAATCCAGTACATGGTGCCCATCCGGCAGATAACATACCGTGGGAATGAAGAATTAATACTGCGTAGTGCTGTTTAGCAAATGAGAATGCTAATAGGATGTGATGCCAAATAATGTGTTGTTTAATTGGATAATAGAAATGTGTTAATGTTGTGAACCAATGAAAATGATGAAGAAAGGAGGAGACGGGACCTGCCGCCATAGCATGTATATAAGGGAAAGTTAGAGAATGTTGAGGGCTCTTGCCCTGAGGCAGCTAGTTCTGTGGGCAGGTCCCGTCAGCTGACGATGTGCAAATAAACTTTGGCTTCATTGCACCCGCAGTACGGTTGTTGCGTTTTCTCTCGTTCCTGTGCTTGCACGGCTGCGCAACCTGTAAGTAAAAGTTACACCTGGGAGTTTTGGGACTCCAGATTTGCTGCTACAATTGGATTTTGAAAATTTGGAGTTGTCATGGAAACAAGGATCATGCTACGGGGTGAGGCGTGGGATGAGTCCTTCCTAAGAATCTTCGTTCGCGAAGTAATGCCAGATTTATCTGGAGCCCGCGGTGGCGCAGTGGGTTAAAGCACAGAGCTGCTGAACTTGCTGATCAAAAGGTCTCAGGTTCGAAATCGGAGAGCAGTGTAAGCTCCTGCTGCTAGCCCCAGCTTCTGCCAACCTAGCAGTTTGAAAACATGCAAATGAGAGTAGATCAAAAGGTACCGCTCCGGCGGGAAGGTAATGGCAGCCCATGCAGTCATGCTTGCCACATAACCTTGGAGGTGTCTACGGACGTCGGCTCTTCGGCTTAGAAATGGAGATGAACACCAACCCCGAGAGTCGGACACGACTGGACTTAATGTCAGGGGAATATCTTTACTAGTGTTATCTGGATGAGTCTACACTGCCATACAATCCAGTTCAAAACAGATAATTCGGATCCCAGAAACTTGATTATATGACAGCGTAGATGGGCCCTTTCCCCAGTCCAAACCCTCCACTGGGCTCCTATAGAGACTTCTCATTTCAAAGAGACCAATTCCCAGGCCAGGCTTGGGCCTTTCAGGTGCTTTGGACTTCAACTCCCACAATTCCTCACAGCCTCAGGCCCCTTCCAAAGGGCCAACTTGGGCCTTTCAGGTGCTTTGGACTTCAACTCCCACAATTCCTCACAGCCTCAGGCCCCTTCCAAAGGCCCAACAACCTTTCAGGTGCTTTGGACTTCAGGTCCCACAATGGACAGCCTCAGGCCCCTTCCAAAGGGCCAACTTGGGCCTTTCAGGTGTTTGGACTTCAACTCCCACACAAGGCCCCTCCAGGCCCTTGGGCCTCCAAAGTGGCCAACTTCAGGTGCTTTGGACTTCAACTCCCACAATTCCACCTCACAGCCTCAGGCCCCTTCCAAAACTTGGGCCTTTCAGGTGCCAACTTGGGCCCTTTCAGGTGCTTTGGACTTCAACTCCCCTCACAATTCCTCCCAGCCTCAGGCCCCTTCCACAGGGCCAACTTGGGCCTTTCAGGTGTTTTGGACTTCAACTCCCACAATTCCTCACAGCCTCAGGCCCCTTCCAAAGGGCCAACTTGGGCCTTTCAGGTGCTTTGGACTTCAACTCCCACAATTCCTCACAGCCTCAGGCCCCTTCCAAAGGGCCAACTTGGGCCTTTCAGGTGCTTTGGACTTCAACTCCCACAATTCCTCACAGCCTCAGGCCCCTTCCAAAGGGCCAACTTGGGCCTTTCAGGTGCTTTGGACTTCAACTCCCACAATTCCTCACAGCCTCAGGCAAACTTGGGCCTTTCAGGTGCTTTGGACTTCAACTCCCACAATTCCTCACAGCCTCAGGCCCCTTCCAAAGGGCAAACTTGGGCCTTTCAGGTGCTTTGGACTTCAACTCCCACAATTCCTCACAGCCTCAGGCCCCTTCCAAAGGGCCAACTTGGGCCTTTCAGGTGTTTTGGACTTCAACTCCCACAATTCCTCACAGCCTCAGGCCCCTTCCAAACTTGGGCCTTTCAGGTGTTTTGGACTTCAACTCCCACACTTCCTCACAGCCTCAGGCCCCTTCCAAAGGGCCAACGTGGGCCTTTCAGGTGCCCCTTGGACTTGCTTTGGACTCCCCACAATTCCTCACAGCCTCAGGCCCCTTCCAAAGGGCAAACTTGGGCCTTTCAGGTGCTTTGGACTTCAACTCCCACAATTCCTCACAGCCTCAGGCCCCTTCCAAAGGGCCAACTTGGGCCTTTCAGGTGCTTTGGACTTCAACTCCCACAATTCCTCACAGCCTCAGGCCCCTTCCAAAGGGCAAACTTGGGCCTTTCAGGTGCTTTGGACTTCAACTCCCACAATTCCTCACAGCCTCAGGCCCTTCCAAACTTGGGCCTTTCAGGTGTTTTGGACTTCATCTCCCACAATTCCTCACTGCCTCAGGCCCCTTCCAAAGGGCAAACTTGGGCCTTTCAGGTGCTTTGGACTTCAACTCCCACAATTCCTCACAGCCTCCGGCCTTGGGCCTTTCAGGTGCTTTGGACTTCAACTCCCACAATTCCTCACAGCCTCAGGCCTCTTCCAAACTTGGGCCTTTCAGGTGCTTTCGACTTCAACTCCACAATTCCTCACAGCCTCAGAAGGGGCCTGAGGCTGTGAGGAATTGTGGGAGCTGAAGTCCAAAGCCCCTGAAAGGCCCAAGTTGGCCCAGGCCTGGCCTAGGCCCTGGCTCAAGATCTCTTTGATGATAGAGAATCAAGAGCTACACTTAGAGGAGTCAGGAGAGAGCTCTGAATGTTGATACTCGGGTTTCCTGCAGTTTTTAAAAAAAACCTCGGATCTCCTCGCATGGTGAGGATACTGTAAATAGCAGAGAAATCAATGTTTGTCTCTTCTGAACTCTATGGGCTTCACAAAATGGCGGAGGCACCGTGAAAAAGGCGCGCCGCCCCCTTTGCTGGTGACGCCGCTCGGGCGACTGCAGCGGAGGCGGAGCCTGCGTCTTGGCTGAGGATGGAGCTTGCCGGCGGCCGGCGGGACCCGGATGCGGCCAGGTAAGAACCTTTTGGGCCTTCCTGCCCCTGCTCCAGGCAGAAGCTTCAGTTGCCAAGGCAAGGCAGCGGGCTGGGTTTGGAGGGACCCAAGGGGAGGGTGAAAGCGGGTGCCTGGCCTGAAAGGAGCCAGTCCTCTGGAGGCCCAGCAAGAGTTGGAAGAGACCACAAAGGAAGGGGAGGCACATAGTCCAACCCCCTCCCATGTAGGAAAGGCACAATTAAAGCACCCCCGACAGATGGCCATCCAGCCTCTGTTTAAAGGCCTCCAAAGAAAGAGACTCCCATTGCACTCGGAGAAAGAGAGTCTTTGGTAACCTCAGGCCCCTTCTACACTGCCATATGATCCAGATTATCAGCAGATATTCCACACTCTGGTTTGAATTTATTTACTTACTAGCTTGGTTAGTTGAGAAATGCATTTTGTGCCAAGGTTGGTCGTTATCTGTTGTGTATGTGGCTTGCAGTGGTCTCGGGAAGTGAGGGAAGGTGCTGGGAGTCCCATCGTCCATGGTCCACCCTCCTCCAAACTGCACCAGGATGTAGAGTGGGTCATGGGGATTCTGTGTACCAAATTTGGTCTTGCTCAGTCTTTGGATGAGCTTGGCAGCAGTCTTGGGAAGTGAGTGGAGGTACTTCAAGTCCCATCATCCGTGGTCCACCCTCCTCCAAACTGTACCAGGATGTAAAGTGGATCATGGGGGCTTTGTGTGCCAAGTGTGGTCATGATCATGCACTGGATGAGGGTCGCAGCGGGCCTGGGAAGTGAGTGGAGGTACTTGAAATCCCATCATCCGTGGTCCACCCTCCTCCAAACTGTACCAGGATGTAAAGTGGATCATGGGGGCTTTGTGTGCCAAGTGTGGTCATGATCATGCACTGGATGAGGGTCGCAGCGGGCCTGGGAAGTGAGTGGAGGTACTTGAAATCCCATCATCCGTGGTCCACCCTCCTCCAAACTGTACCAGGATGTAAAGTGGATCATGGGGGCTTTGTGTGCCAAGTGTGGTCATGATCATGCACTGGATGAGGGTCGCAGCGGGCCTGGGAAGTGAGTGGAGGTACTTGAAATCCCATCATCCGTGGTCCACCCTCCTCCAAACTGTACCAGGATGTAAAGTGGATCATGGGGGCTTTGTGTGCCAAGTGTGGTCATGATCATGCACTGGATGAGGGTCGCAGCGGGCCTGGGAAGTGAGTGGAGGTACTTGAAATCCCATCATCCGTGGTCCACCCTCCTCCAAACTGTACCAGGATGTAAAGTGGATCATGGGGGCTTTGTGTGCCAAGTGTGGTCATGATCATGCACTGGATGAGGGTCGCAGCGGGCCTGGGAAGTGAGTGGAGGTACTTGAAATCCCATCATCCATGGTCAACCCTCCTCCAAACTGCAGTAGGATGGAGTGTGGGTCATGGGGGCACTGTGTGTCAAGTTTGGTCTTGATCAGTCATTGGATGAGGGTCGCAGCAGTCTCGGGAAATGAGTGAAAGTACCTCAAGTCCCATCATCCATGGTTCACCCTCCTCCGAACTGCACCAGGATGTAAAGTGGGTCATGGGGGCTTTGTGTGCGAAGTGTGGTCTTCCTCAATCACTGGATGAGGGTCACAGCGGGCTCGGGAAGTGAGTGGAGGTACTTGAAATCCCATCATCCATGGTCCACCCTCCTCTAAACTGCAGTTGGATGGAGTGTGGCTCATGGGGGCACTGTGTGCCAGGTTTTGTCTTGGAAGACCCATAAAGACAAAACCTGGCACACAGTGCCCCATGAGCCACACTCCATCCAACTGCAGTTTAGAGGAGGGTGACCATGGATGATGGGATTTCAAGTTCAGGGCTGCAGTGGTCTGTGGGGAATGAAGGGTTTGAAAGTACTAAAAAATTCCATAATCTGTGGAGGTACTCCAAGTCCCATCATCCATGGTCCACCCTCCTCCAAACTGCAGTAGAATGTAGTGTGGGCCATAGGGGCTCTGTGTGCCAATCTAGGTTACTGTCAATTCAGGCCATTCACAATGTCCCATGAGCTGAGGCCTAGTTGGGAAAATCAAGTTAATGAAGCCTTACTGTCAATTTGTGCCTAGTCTGTGATTTGTAGAGGTTACAGTGTTTTTTGTTAAGTGCATTGGGTGAAGGTACTGAACATCCATTTCAAACGGAAAAAACTGTCCCAAACCAAGATGCCGTCTTTTAAAGGTATATATGTTCCTTATATCTACACAGCATGATACATACAGTCAATGTGGATTTGTCTTGACACAGTATCATCAGGCCCTTTCCTTTCCTCTCTCTGCTGTCTAGGAATTTTGGAATGTTGGGAGGCTGGCCAATCAGAGGTGTTATGCAAATAATCCCACAGTGGCAACCAATCGAAACACTGCCGCACCTCCCGGCCTCCGCAAACACTGACTTTCATTATATACATAGATAGATTTATTTATTTATTTAGCACATTTGTATACCACTCCCTCTCAGCCCGAAGGTGACTCGGGGCGGTTTTAGGATGCCAGAAGCATCCTCAAAACAGCATCTAAAACAGTTAAAAACATTAACAAATCAATTAAAACCATGACAATAATAAAAACAACATTTTGTCTCCTTCATAAAAACAAAATCCAACATCGTAGTCCAGTAATTCCAATCCTATGTCAGTTACACTGCCTTTTCAAACACCTGCTCAAACAGCCAAGTTTTGACCTTTTTTTCCGGAAGGCCAAGAGCGAGGGGGCTGATCTAATGTCCCCGGGAAGGGCATTCCTCAGCTGAGGGGCCACCGCTGAGAAGGCCCTGTCTCTTGTCTCCGCCAAACGTATTTGTGATGCAGACTGAGTCGAGAGAAGGGCCTCCCCAGATGATCTTAATGTCCTAGATGGTACATAAGGGGAGATGCGTTCAGACAGGTAAGTTGGGCCAGAACCATTTAGGACTTTATAGGCTAAAGCCAGCACTTTGAATTGTGCCCGGAAGCAGACTGGCAGCCAGTGGAGCTGGCACAGCAGAGGAGTAGTATGCTCCCTGAGCCCCGCTCCTGTTATTAGTCTGGCTGCCGTCCGTTGGACTAATTGAAGCTTCCGTACAGTCTTCAAAGGCAACCCCACGTAGAGCGCATTGCAGTAGTCCAACGGGATGTAACCAGAGCGTGGACTACCATGGCCAAGTCAGACTTCCCAAGGTACAGTTGCAGTTGGCACACAAGTTTTAACTGTGCAAAAGCTCTCCTGGCCACTGCCGAGACCTGGGGTTCCAGGCTCAGCAATGAGTCCAGGATCACACCCAGACTGCGAACCTGTGCCTTCAGGGAGAGTGTCACCCCATCCAACACAGGCTGTAACCCTATGCCCTGTTCGGCCTTACGACTGACCAGGAGTGCCTCTGTCTTGTTTGGATTCAATTTCAATTTGAACTGGATTATATGAGTCTACACTGCCAAATAATCTAGTTCAAAGCAGGTAATCTGGATTTTATATAGCAGTGTAGGAAGGCCCTTCCATACAGCCATATCACCCAGAATATCAAGGTAGAAAATCCCCACAATATCTGCTTTGAACTGGGTTATTTGAGTCCACACTGCCTTATATTCCAGTTCAAAGCAGATAATCTTGGATTTTCTTCATCTGTGTGGAAGGGGCCTTCGCTTTGCTCTAAGAAGAGAAAGTGTGCATCTGTGGATGATTCAGGTGTCTGGTCCTGACAACACATTGGAAAACACTAATAGGATTGTCTTTAAGGAAGCAGTAGACTTTCCTGGATAACAGTGGTCTTTTGATTTGTTTACTTGTAATTTCAAAATATTTATTTCTAGAATCTCAGAGTGGTGTACTGTAAAGGTCTTGTCCGGTTAGTCTTGCTACTGATGTCTTTCTCATTCTAATATGTATTTTTTATTTAGATAAGCAAAAATGTATATAGTTGCACAAGAATATTAGAACATACAAAGATTTTTATGGCTATTCATTTTAAAAAGATACATGTACATTTCACCTACAACTACAAACACGACAACCAAGTACCAGTTGATTTTTTTTATTCAAATAAGCAAAAAAAATGTATATATTTACCCAAGAATAACACTGTAACAAAATCTTTTAAAAAGTTCCTGGTTTGAAAGTGTTATCCTTGTTTAATTGTTTAGTATGTACTTTGAAAAGACTTCTTTTACTCCAGAAACTTTGTTTTTGTGGCTGCCACAAACTATGTTGAATTAAGACTCTATGAGATATTCATTGAAAAAGGATAGCAGTTTTTGCAGTTTAATAAACTTCCCCATGTTTTTATGATAGAAGCAATTAGGAAATGACATTTATAACCCAGGAACAAAAATTGTGTTACATAGTGTAATTTCAAAATATTTATTTCCAGGAATCTCAGAGTGGTATACTGTAAAGGTCTTGTCCAATTAGTCTTGCTATTTCTGTCTTCCTCATTTTAATATTTTTTTTATTTAGATAAGCAAAAATGTATATAGTTACACAAGAATAATAGAACATACAAAGATTTTTTTATGGCTATTCATTTTAAAAAGACACATGTACATTTCACCTACAACTACAAATATGACAACCAAGTACGGTTGAAATATGGATTGTAAACACAAAAATAAAACGCATGAATCAACACACTTGCCCAAACCACAAAACCAATAGACAAAAAACCCCAAACAAATTACTAATCTACGAACCTCTCACTCTTTACCTGTGGTTATATCTCTTATTAATCTACTCTCTTTATATGGTATTATATAGTCACACTTCTACTTTGGGTGACACTTTTCTAATTCATAAATCCCACAATTATATACTAATAATCTTTATTTATACCCTGCCACCATTTCCCCAATGGGAACTCGGAGCAACTAACATAAGGCCAAGCCCTTTTAAAAATAAAATACAACACAATAAAATACAGAATACAAAAAAAATTACAATAACAAAATAAAATAATAAAGCAAATTCACACAATATAAAATTGAACAGGATGGGCAGGCCAAATGGACAAGATAAAATGATAAAACCCTGGGTGAGGTAGGAATAGAAAATATGTAAGTGAGGGGAGCCCAAGAAAATGAAACATTGGAGTAAGACTTTCAGTTTACAATGGGGGAAAGTGCATCATAGGAGCAACACTATAGATGGGGCAACAAAAATGGGATGGATGGTCACTCTCCAAAGGCACATAGGAAAAGCTGGATAGGTTGATTAGAGCAGAACTCTGGAGAGATTAGTCAGCTCTCCAGAGACAGAGAGTCACATAGTGAGTTGATTTGGCTGGGAATCGAGGATATATCCAATGGTGTTCGGGAGAATGAAGCATCAGATGTGCTGGGGGGGGGGCTAAACAAGGGGAGTGTCTGCTGGGGGATGGGATTGGAGATTAGATTGGGCAGAGACTGAGATTAGGGAGGGGGTCTCAAAGTGGAATTCCGATAGGGCCCATAATATTAATATGCATTATTTACATTCTGGTCTATCTTGCAGAGAGCACTCAGAGCGGATTACAGGTACATATATGGAAAACATTCAATGCCATTATGCAATTGACAGAGACAGACAGTAAATAAACAGAGGCAAGTGTTCCCTCTCTCTGGCATCCAGCTGTGCTCTACTCGGCCATGGGGAGATGCTGTTGTTTCATTTTCCATGCTGAGGAGCCTGTTGTTGTCTATGGACTCCTTTCCTGGTCGGATTTTTGCTGGCATGTTTTTCAGGGCGCCTTATTATTTGTCATTATTATAACAAAGTAATAAAATAAAACCCAATGTTTTTTTTTAAAAAAAGATAAATATTTCTCCTTATTCGCCCTAATCAGTTTGATAACTATTTCACAAATCTTTATTGGCCTTAACTGCTGTCTTGACATATTTTGCTTTTCTTCCCCGCAGAAAGCAGTTTCTAGACCTGCCTTGGGAAGATGTCCTCATTCCCCACATTCTCTCATTTCTCCCTCTGCGGCAACTCTTGAGCCTGCAGAGAGTCAGCAAGGCATTCCAGTCTCTCATTCAGCTTTATCTCACCAACATGCGCTGCTTTGATTCGAGCCAGGTATCAGGAGTGATGTATCCGTTGATAAATTCTTGCCATTTTTTCCTATGCAAAGCAGATGTTGTTTACAACTAAATTCAAATAAGCTGGAAGATTAGATGTGAGCACTCTCTAGTCCTCCAGATCATCACTGGAAACAGATGAACACAGGCTTTCAGAATTAATTTTATTCCGCAATTGAAATAATGTCAAAAGAAAGCTAAATGTACAGAAAGGTTCGATTAGGAAAGACAATTCAGTTTGCCTTTGCTTCCTTCTAGATGCCTGAGCCTGACCTAAAATAAACCTTGAGAATCACCATTCTTTATTATGACAGCTGTGTTCATCATTGACCAGAGTTCTCTGGAGAAATAAGGAACATACATGGTTGGGCATGATCAGTAGACGCATGATGTTTAAAACCTTCGACTTGTGTGTTCTCACAGATTTGCTGATTAAAAACTGGGGAAGGAAAGGGGGTTTTTTTGCCTTGTAACAAAATGGCTTTTGCAAGTGTTCTGCTTCTGCTTTGCTTTTTTCCGTACAGGAATGAAGGCATAAGTATAGCATTAAAAGTACAACATGAGGTATAGAGCAGAAAGGTACAGGCAGTCCCCAAGTTACATACAAGATAGGTCCTATAGGTTTGTTCTTAATTTGTATTTAAGTCAGAACAGATCTGGGGTCACTGCCAGCTGGAATATGAGGTGAGTGCCCTAGCAGCTAAAAACACACTTTTTGAAATTTGGCCAACAAAAGGTTGACATTACAGTTGTTGTGTGCTTAGAATTCCTTCTTTAAAAACAAAAGTGTTAGAAGACCAAATCTTCTAAGTTTTGGAATATGGTGTCACCTATACACAGATGACGTCCAAATCTGTTGCTCCTTCCCACCTGTTACTAAGGAGGCTGTCCAGACCTTGAATCGGTGCTTGACAGCTGTTTCGGGCTGGATGAGGGCTAACAAATTAAAATTGAATCCAGACAAGGCAGAGGTCATCCTGGTCATTTGAAAGGCTGAACAGGTCATAGGATTACAGCCTGTGCTGGATGGGCCTACACTCCCCTTGAAGACTCAGGTTTGCAGCTTGGGGGTGATCCTGGATTCATCACTGAGCCTGGAACCCCAGGTCTCGGTGGTGGCCAAGGGAGCCTTTGCACAATTAAAACTTGTGCGCCAGCACCTTGGGAAGTCTGATCTGGCCGCAATAGCCCATGCTCTTGTTACATCCCAAATAGATTATTGCAACACACTCTACGTGGGTTGCCTTTGATAACTGTTCGGAAACTCCAACTAGTTCAACCGTCGGCAGCCAGATTACTCACCGGAGTGACATACAGGGAGCATACGACCTTCCTGCTATGTCAGCTCCAATTGCTTCCGGTCCATTTTCCGAGCACAATTCAAAGTGCTGGTTTTAACCTATAAAACCCTATACAGTTCCGGCCCAGTTTACTTGTCCAAATGTATCTCCCTCTATGATCCACCTCGGAATTTATAATAATCAGGGGAGGCCTTGCTCTCAATCCTCCCACCCTTGCAAGTGCAATTGGCGGGGACAGGAGACAGGACCTTCTCAGTGGTGGCCCCTGTCTATGGAACACACTCCCCAGTGAAATCAGGGCGACTCCCTCTCTCCTCTCCTTTAGAAAAAGGCTTAAATCTTGGTTTTGGGACGAAGCATTTGGGCAGCTGATCGAGCAGCAACTGCAATAACTTATGAGAACTGTCAATGAATGGACCTTGGACTGGAACTCTGGATTATGGTTTGGATTTGGGGGCTTGGTCCTGGTTGTGTTTTAATACTTTAATGTCAATATTTTAATGTATTTTTAAAATAATTTTTTGGTTTACTTAATGTTAATTGTCTGTACTGCGATTGTTTGTTGGTATCTAATGATTGCCATCTGTAAGCCGCCCTGAGTCCCTTGGGGGTTGAGAAAGATGGGATATAAATGTCTTAAATAAATAAATAAATTCTAGCAATGGAGAGGAAAATGAGAGAAATAGATAATCATCATCATCTTTATTTATATCCCGCCCCATGTCCCTGGAAGAACCTAGGATGGGATTGGTAAGTGGGTTGGAGGGGAGAATTGTGGGCAGGGTTTTGAGATGCTGCTGTAATCCATTTTGTGTTCTTATTTGTGGTAGGTTGGAGCCCACATTCCAAAAGCTGCATTCTGTATTCTGCTGAAAGATAATGAGGTGCTGCAACAACTTTCCGTGCAGAACTGTTCTGACTGGCTATCTGACAAGGAGTTGCTACCTATTATTGGCCAAAACCACCACTTGCAACGAATTGACTTGAATGGCTGCATACAGCTGAGCAGGCATGCTCTGGTGGCCATTTCCCTGAGCTGCCCCAATTTACGCCGGCTCTCTCTAGCCCATTGCGAGTGGGTGGACAGTCTCTCTTTGCGGAGCTTGGCTGACCATTGTAAGGCGCTTGAATCCCTTGATCTTACAGCCTGCCGGCAGCTGAAAGATGAAGCCATCTGCTACCTTGCCCAGAAGTGCCACAAACTGAAATCCCTCTCATTGGCTGTTAATGCAAATGTTGGCGATGCAGCAGTAGAGGAGGTTGCCAAAGCCTGTCCTGAGCTGGAACACCTTGACCTTACAGGCTGTCTGCGGGTCAAGAACAACGGCATTAGGTAACATAATCCTGGGGGCTAAATAATTGCATGTACATATTACATTTATATCCCATTTTTCCTAGTGTGACATCAAAGTGGCAGTTATGATTTTAACCCTGTAATAACCCTTTGAAGCATGTTATGCTCAAAAAATGTGACTAGCTATGTTATGCTAAAAAACAAATAACAATAAGTGGAGAATGACTAGCTATGGCCCCTAATGGTGTTCTTCCCTTCCAACAAATAATAACAACAAATAACAAATGAGCCTAAGTGAATGAAATTCATGCACTAATTTCCTGAATACCAGCTGATATCTGGACTAGGGTTTTGATTCATTTCTTTATAAGGCCCCAGTTCTGGCCAAAGGTACAGCTGAATAAAATTGTGAGATCGAGCTGCTGCCTGCGCGTCTCTTTAGATTTCAATTACATCTAGAATATATGGCAGTGTGGACTCAGATAATCCAGTTTAAAGTGGATATTGTGGGATTTTCTGCCTTGATATTCTGGGTTATATGGCTGAGTGGAAGGGCCCTTAGACTATAAGGATCTGTCTACACTGCCATATAATATAGCTTAACTGCATTGAACTGCATTAGATGAGTCTACACTGACCATATAATGCAGTTTCCAACTGCATTATATGGCAGTGTAGCTGGGGCTGTAATGGACAGAGCATAAACCAGTTGGAACAGGGGCCTATGGTTCTCCTGAAGTTGCTGAACTACAACTCCTGTGAAGTCTTGCCAGCAGAGGCAGTGAGGGATAGTGAAAGTTTGCTACTCAAGAAGATTGAAGGGATACTCATTACCATTCCCTTATCACAAGTCCTACCATTGACAATAAAGGGCTTTGACAAACCTTTCTATTGCTGCATTCATACAGATGCCCTATTGCATCATTAAGATTCTGAACTGGAAAAACTGGCAAACCACCATGTAGGATTCTGATTAGAGTTCTTAGGTTTCAGCAAAATTCAAAATTTGCAGGAAGGATTGATGATGAAAAAGATATAAATAAATGAATAGGCAAGAAAAGGGTTTGATAATTGCCATGGGGAGGACACAGAAGCAATATGCTTTTATGAACATCTCAAATGGCTGTATGTTGAGTAACAGCTGTGCACGGCTTTATTAACTTGCCAATCTATTAGTGTTGTTTCTGGTTATTTCTACAGATTTTCAGAGCACCTCTTTCTGCCCTACAAATGTTCCACTACAGTTAAACTTAAGCAAAAATTGCTTTTCTTCACGATAAAGAGGGTTCATTAAAAGCACATCAATTAAAATCCCATCTCACTCAGTTTCCAAAAGTCTAATGGCATAAGAGCATTTTGACTTGGAAGGAGCAAGGTTGGTGCTGTCATGGTCTGTCTTGGGAGGGAGTTCCAAAGTCTGTAAATAGCCACCAAGAAGGCTCTCTTCCTTGTCCCCACCAAAGGGACCAGAGATGTGGTGCAGCTGGCTGGGAGTCAGCTGCATAAGATCTCTATTGACCAGAAGGTCATGAGTTCGAGGCCTGCCTGGGTCGGGGTGAGCGCTCGGCCAATTTGTGTAGCTTGTTGTCAACCTTTGCAACCCGAAAGACAGTTGTGTAAGCTTTTTAATGAATATATATAGTCTTATACAAAGAAGAAATATTGCCAAGGGGACTCCGTAAGAAGTTCAACTTAGAGTTTTGAATAGTGTTTATATTTACACTTTTTTGAAGTTTTTTTGTATAGTTTTTAATGTATATTTTAAAATATTTGTAAAATGATTTAAATTCCATTACTTGGTAAAAGGCAGGACATAAAGATCTTCTTCATCCCTGTTACCTGAACAGCCACTAAATGGAGATGCTGGGGACTTCTACATAGAATTCTTCTGCAATTCTCCCAAAATAATATGGTGCTTTTGTAGAAGAAACTGTTGATAAGACCATTGCTTTCTGACTGTAGTTCCTGACATTTCACTTTTTTTTTGTAGGACCGTGGCAGAATATTGCCCAAAGCTACGGGCTTTGAAGGTGAAGCACTGTCATGACGTGGTGGAATCTAGCCTAAGCATCTTGCGCAATCGTGGTGTGGAGCTAGATGTGGAATTTCCACTGCAGCGCGCCCTAGTTCACTTGCAGGATGTTGTGGGCTTTGCGCCATTTATTAATCTTCAGATCTAATGAGAGTACAATTCAGTGGTGCTTGGGGACTGTATGTATCTAGAACTGTCAGAACTTCTGCAGCAAAGCTCAAAAGGCAGAGGGTTCCAGTTCCATCACTGTATCGGGCTACAAAGACTCCTTGTTGGAAACTGTGTGTGTTGCAAAAACAAACTGAGTTGCATTATGATGGACAGGGTGTGACTACTATCTGCATGAAGATGCATTCTGGTTAATTGCGAATACAATATATATGACTAGGGATGGGTGCTGAGTTTGTTACTGTTGAGGTGGAAGCAAACCACAAACAGTTACATAGGTGCTAATGCTGGTTTACTTAATTTTATGTGGGACTCCATAGATAAGTGCAAATCACTTTGGGGAAAATTCTAGAAATCTAATCTGAAGCACAGCTCACTAGTCTGTTAGCAGGCTATGTTTGTTTGAATTGTCTGCTTTGAATTAAGAGCTGGAGTTTGGCTTCTGAAACTTCCTATTGTGTTGAAAAAAGTTCTTTTATTTATTCCTGCAATTCCCTGTTTTTGTGTGTAGGGCTGAAGGATAGATGTTCATGCATACTAGAGCATCGAAAGATTTCAGCCCTCAATGTTGTCCTCCTTTTAACAGTACAAGAAACACACTTCTGCGTGTTTTGTGTCACATGTTTTCTTTGTCACTGATGTAGATGACAATGTGTGAGCTGCAGTCCTTTTCTGTCTCCAAAAATAAGCCCATTCGAGGTAGAAGAACTTTACTTAGAAAGTATAATTACAGGTTACTACAGTTAGACATTGTCAGAACTAACCACTCCTGAAAGATTATACCATATAGTGTCTGAGCAAAGCTAATGGAACTAGTATCAGAGTGCAGGAAATCAGCTGGATTCTAAAATCCTAAAGGGAAGCACAGTAATGGATGTTAATTTCACTTTCTAGTCGATGAACATGATCACATTATGTACACCTTTTAACACTGTATGCACTTGTTATGACAAGTAACCCCTTGTGAAGAAGAGGACATAGAGTCTCAAAAAGCATTCGTAGCAGTAGCATCTACTTTAAGCACTGCAGATCCTGTCTCTGTATACAAGAGGCCAGGCTGAAACTATGTTTCCACCTGGAAAGCTCCATCTCACAGAGTAGTAAGACAGTGCCCTAGCTGATGGCCGTTAGTGAGTGAAGCAAATGGTGCAATTAATTCCCAGAAAAGAGACATGGAATTGACCCATCTAGCTGCCAGTGGCATCCTGACTACAGCTTGATGTTGTCTTGAAATCCTTATATTGTTTACTTCTGCACCTACCAACTCTCCCTTCCACAGGCCTACCCGTATCCAGACTTTTGGTAGTGAATGCAAAATGATCTCAAAATTATTGGATACTGCAGATTGTTTAATTTTACCCCCATTCTCGCAAATCCTGGAAATCAAACCAAAATTACTTCCATCTAGTCCTAGGTTATTATTTGTGCAGAACTGTGGTCTGTCAGGAAGCAAAAACTCTACTGTTATTGCCAGGGCTAGATTAAGGTAATTCAAAATGGTAAGCAAACATTATTTTGGCGCCCCCTTGCTCTCCGACCTTGTGGAGGGTGCGCATGCGTGGAACCAGCTGGCTCTGCGCATGCGCCATTGGTGCGCCCAACTCCAGCTGGACGGAGAAGAGAATTGCACCCTACACAAGGCCGAAAAGGAGGAACCTTTTGCAGCCAGGGCGGAGCCTTCCGCCTCCAGCTGCAAAAGGTTCCTCCTTTTCGTCCTTGTGTAGGGCGCGATTTCCGTCTCCGGCCAGCTGGAGTCGCACAGCAGCAAAGGCGCATGCATGGAACCTGGCGGCCGGATGTGCCCCTGACCACGTGGTGCCCTAAGCGGCTGCTTACTTTGCTTACCATTAAATCTGCCCCTGGTTGTTGCTTATGCTGAACTAAAAGCTCCAGCGAATCCAAATCATCCTCTATTGCATTCTTGCACTGGTTGTTAAGATAGCTGAACTACTTTTCCTCTACCTGCACATAGGGAATTCAGCTGTGGTAGTGGTATTTCATAGAGTCGGACAGGACCAGAAGAACCATCCAGGCCAATTCCTTGTTCTGCAGGATTACACTATTGAAGCCTTCTATAGTTGACCATCCAACTTCTGTTTTAAAAACAGTAAAAAGGGAGGACCAAGATTATTGAAAAGCTATCAGTCAAGAAGTTTCTTCGGTTAGATAGCATTGGTTCTCTTCTAATTTGAATCCATTTATTCATATTCTAGTCTCTGGAGCAGAAAACAAGCTTGTGCCATCATCTCTTCAGGAATTTAAAGATGGCCATTATAGCATTTCTCAATATTTTCTAAACTAGGTACACCAGCTCACTGAATTGTTCTTTATAAGGCTTGCTTTCCAGACCTTTTACCATCTTGGTTTCCCTCATATTATTCCCTCATAATATTCCAGGTTGTCTCTGTTGAACTGTGGTTCCCAGAAGTGCACGGTATTCCAGTATGTCCTTATTTATTCAAAAGACTCTGTATCCCATGGGAATTCTTCTTTGGCCAGAATGCAAATATACTTCAGATAATGAATTGAGAGACATAGCTTGACAGTATGTTGAGGGCTGTTTTAGCACCTTGGAGACTTCTGTTTGTTTGCTTTTGAAATATTAGACTGCTTCCTAACTACCCAACCTTCTTTGGACATTTTGTAGCCTGGAACCTAGATTTTAAGTATGATGAAACACTGGATTTCTGAAGAACAACCTGGTTGTTTCTGTGAACTTGAAAGGCTGTTGCAAATGGGTTGCATTTACTAAACACCAGTGACTACCTGTAATTTTTTGTTCTTTGTGGAAGGCTTTAATATGACATTTGCTGATCTGGGGCATTTAGCTAATATTAAGGTTTGAGGAACATCCTTTGTAAAATCCTTTAGGTGGAATAGAAAACCCCAGTGTATCTGGCCATTTGGAGCTGTTACTGTAAGTAACAGCTCCAATTACTGTTACTTAATGTAGAAGGCCTTTAGTTTATGTGAGTAAAGGCTCAGTGTTAGAATTATGAGCAGGTAATTGATGTCATAAATATAGCTGCTCAATAAATTTGCTTTGGTAGCATTTCCCCCCCTTAGTTGGAAAGATTTCTGTGGGTTAAACTCATGCTTCTAATCTGTTGGGCCTAAGGCTAGTATAAATAGCAGACTAAATTCTAGTTTCACCAAAGGTAGATCTGTTTAAATCAATACACGTTGCAGTAGTGCTGACTGATAGCTTGAGTTCTTTTCAGTGGATCTGCTCAAGGTGGACCGAAAATGGATTAAATCCAGTGACATGAACTAAGATAGATCAATTTTCCTCAGCTCCCACAATCTACTTTGCATAGGTTGTAACTACTTATTTCCCTATTGTGTGCTGGAGTGTGTATTTTGATTGTTTTCATTATTATTTCACTGAGACATAAGCACGGCATGACAAAAGTGCCCTCAGACACTTGTGAGGATTTTTTTTCTGATGCTAATCTTAGTAAGAAAAGACACATCCTTTATCCTAAATACTTTTGTTAGGTCATGAACCTAAATGCCAAAGTACAGGAGGTCGTAAGGTACCATCATAACTTCAGGTCAACTTTGACTTCAGCGCAGTTCACAACCTGCCCGCCTTAGGATATACCTGAGTGTTCATTGTTAAGAGTTTAACTGTTACTTGAAGCTCATGTGTTGCTTATTTTAGAGATGCTCCTCACAGCAAAATATTCCTGGGCAAGCAATTCTGGAAAACTTCAGATTTCTTCTGGGTGTAGCTCATGGAAGCTTAGGCCAGAAATACTGTAAGTCAGGGGTGCCCACACTTTTTAGCATGTGAGCTACTTATAAGAAAACCAAGTCAGAAAGATCTACTGAGAGAGAAGCAGGGCGGAGCAGGGGGAGGGAGCGGGGCTTGGCGTGGCCTGGCTCCACCCCCTCTGGCTTTAGTTCTACCACAGCTTCTCCAGGCTTGAGGAGGGTAGTGCCAAGCCAGTGGTGGCATAGCTAGCCACTACTGGCTTGGCACTACCGTCCTCAAGGCTGAAGAAGCTGTGGTAGTGCTGAAGCTGGGGACGGGGCTTGGTGCGGCATGGCTCCGCCCCCTCTAGAAGTGCCCCATCCGGCTGGGACCGACCTCCTTCGGTCCTGGGATTGACCAGTCGATCGCGATCGACTTCCTGGGCAGCCCTGCTGTAAGTTAATGGAAAGGGGCAATGACTTCTGAAAGACTTAGTAGGGGATCAAATTAGTTTCTTTGCACTGTTAGACTTCAATGTGCTGAACAGATTGTTTTGTGTCCAATACAATAGACAATTTCTTCATGGAAAGGGAGCAGAAGGGATATGAAGATAATTTGACTTGGCTGATAGCCAAATGTGAAAGCTTTGGAAAAAAATACCATCAGTTGTAAAGAAGAAAAAGTATTTGTTTTGGTAAACCAATACTTGAAACTGGCTGCTGTACTTCAGTTCCTTAAATCTGTATCAAGAAATAATGGAAACCAAATAAATAAAATCTTGTCCTTCATCTTAGTGGCAACATTAATGAAACCAAGAGAATCTCCTCTTTTGTGTGAAAGGAGCACCTGGAGCCCAAAAGATCTTGGCTGCTTTATACCCAATATGTTACTCATAAAAGTTACTGTATCCGCATTGACAGTGAAACATCTTAAAGGATGTTGTATGTGTATTGTGACTCCTTTGATAGACTTAGGACCTTTGGTAGATCTAAGAAGCCAGACCTTGAAAACTGCTAGGCCAGGCAACCTCAAACTGCGGTCCTCCAGCTGTTTGGGCCTCCCAACTCCCAGAAGCCCTAGCCAGCTTGTTCAATTGTCAGGAATTCAGGGATTTGAAGGCGCAGACAGCTGGAGGGCCGCAGTTTGAGGATGCCTGTCCTAGGCCATTAAATGCTAATCAAGGTGGCCAATTGCTACATTCACACCTACATCAAACAGTCTATAGTTCTTTCTCCCTCTGGGCATACCACAGCTATATAAACCCCATTTTCCAGCACACCTCACAACCTCTAAGGATGCAGGTGAAATGTCAGGAGGGAATGCTTCTGGAACATGGCCATACAGCTTAGAAAACACACAACAACCCAGTGATTCCGGCCATGAAGCCTTTGACAATACACAGTCCTAGGAGATAGTTGTCACAGTTTACTAGGAGCATTGTGGTGGCCCTATTTGCATTGAATACCTTTGGGTTATTGGGATCCCCAGCCATTTTTGAAAACATCATTAATGAAATATTAAAATAACATTTGTATCAGGAAGTGCTGGTGTAACTTCATGATATCCTCATTTATTCAAAATACTACGTGTCCCATGTGAATTTGGTAAGGAGACCGCTTAAGGAAGCGATTTCCATAATGAAAAACTAGACTATGCAGGATACAGAATTTCCACACAAGGTATAGAATTTAACAATTGCAAATTACATGTAATCTTGGGATGGGAGCCTCCCCAAACCATCCAACAACTACAAAACTTCCTGGGGTTTGCCAGTTTTTTTTAATAGGCAGTTTATCCTCAACTTTGCACAAGTGGCACCTCTTTTTACCAATTCACTAAAAACAAAATACAAAGAGGAATCAACCCCCAAAGAAATCCAAGCCAAGCACCAAATTGAAATGTACTAGTGAATGCTAGGGGGTGGTTTGAGAAACTTAAAACAACAAATTAGATCAGAACCTACTTGAAAGCATCCAGAAAGCATCCATTTGTTGTCAAAATTGATGCTAATTACATGGCCAGCAGGGAGTTGAGAGTTATTTTAAAAGGACAAAAGAGGCAATTTTTGACCTATGCCTATTTGTCACAACTCGACTGCTATAGAACATAACTAACCAATCTGGAATGGTGGTTGCTTTTGTATCCACATGGTCTTATGCTTTCCACTGATCACCATGGAGAGGTATCCTGGGAAACTGAATTTTGAGGCACTTAACCCTAGGATTTTGCTGGAATTTCATGTGGCCATCAGTAAGCTGAGGAAGGTAGGAATGCAATGAAATAAGATGGTACGGGAGAAGAAAAGGGAAAGCAAAACAAGTGTGTTGGTGGGTGTCTTGAGTAGGAACTAGCTGCAACTCCAGACTGCCTCAAGACCTTACTGAATACCAAAAACCACAAACACAATTTCTGCTGGATACTTTTTTTGTGGTCAATCAGTGCAGTAGATGGCATACCACAGAAGAAAACATCACAGCCCTTTAGCTGAAGGGTTCCTGCATCTCCTTGAGTGGTAAGTCTGTTCCAATAAATTCAACCTAAACACAATGGTGTCAACCTAGATGCAATGGGGTCACTGGGGTGATGTGGCTGCACCAAGTGATGTCATCAGAGGTTGTGACACCAACTGTGGAGGTTGGGAGAGAACTGGGTAAGGAGGAAGTTGTTGTATTGTACTGGATATCACCAACCCTAAGGATGCTAGTGTCCAGATTATCCCAGAGCCAATCACAATGAGTCTCTTGGCTGAGTTGTGCTGCTATAGCCAAACAAAACAGGAGAGAGAAAATGGATCTCCAGAGTTGTATAGGGGAGAATGAAATTGACACAGTTGTGGCCCATTCAAATAGATATGAGAACATTACAAGCAAGTTGCCAAGAGGAAGATTTAGTCACAGCTGCCTGTATATCTTTGAACTGCCTAGCTACAGCATAAACATTATGAAACCGAATATGCCACAGTCCTTGGGCGACTGGGTAATGGATATGGCGCAAAATATGAATTTAGGACGATCAGTTATGGGGGCACTTCGTAGTAGATGCCAGGATAGGATACAAATACGTAGTCATGAACAGTTGGGGAAACACTGTAGGATTGGGGGGAGACATACTGCCTCCCTATAAGTGTGTGTTTTATTCCAAATAAGTAACTTTCCCAAACTTCCACTTTAAAATAAGTTTAAATAATTTACAATAATAAAACATAAATGCAATGCTCAAGTGGGCCACTTAAATGAATATTTTCAGAATCAATAGAACAAACTATACTAATAATAAAGGAAATTCAAGTTTGCAATGTGTGTGAAGGCATATACCTATACATATGTTGAAGAGGACATAACCAGGTAGATAACATTTCAAAGCATTCAAATAATTGCATTAAGACAACTCAAGAATATGCAATTATTGTTTCTTTTAATTACCAAGCCAAAACTGCAAAAGAAAAAATGTTTCCCCTAAAGAAATGTTAATTATACCTATTCCTAGCTGACAAAATACAATATGCCTGTATGGATATGCATGTCATCCATTTGCAAAAATGAATCAAAAAGAGGATACATTGGATGAGGGCCCATCTACTTGGGCCATATGAGTCCTGGTGGTCAAATGATAGTCTATTTACCATAACATGGGAGATGGTCATTTCTCTCTCTGGTATTACTCCGCGAATGAAGTTTCTTAGGAAGGACTCATCCCACGCTTTCTACAAGCGCGTTGATGACTAAGGAAGTTGGATGTGTCCTTTGAGCCTGTGCAATGGATTTTTCTGATGGAGCACAGTGTGCACAGAACTGGCCTCACCCTTTAAACCAAAGGTTTGTCTGCCAGGGCCTAGCAAGCTTAGGACGGTGGCAGTGAGGTCCTTAGGTCGTAGGTTTGATTTGAGTTTCCTTCTCTAGATGGTTGACCTTACAGGGTTAGACGAGCACCATCTGCCCGGGTTTGAATTTTGAGTTTTCCTTCACTTAGGATAGTTGCCAAAAGGCTAGAGAGCCCATCCTACCCGTTGACGCTCTTTGTCAGACCCTTCAGTTGTGACCTGTCTGGCATGGGAGGCCCTACCGGTGGCTATTATGCCACCACCAGCATAGCTCACAACTTCATTAGGGTACGCAAGCCTCTCCCCCGCGACAAGAGGGCACCAATGGAGAGGTATGGTTATTTAATAGAGCAGGGGGGCTCATTAGGTAGATCGCGATCTACTGGTAGATCGCGTAGGGTGTCCTGGTAGATCGCAAGCAGGGTGGGAGGAAGGCTTAGTCCCACCCCGCAGGCTCCTGACGCCGCCCAAGTGCTGCCAGCCCTGGGTTATCCAAGGTCCTTTCCACACAGTTGAATAAAATCCCATATTATCTGCTTTGGATCAGATTATATGGCAGTGTGGATTCAGAAAACCCAGTTCAAAGCAGGTATTGTGTTATATGTTTCACATTTTTGTAGTGGGTAGGTAGATCATTTGGTTGTTTTATAAGTAGCTCGCATGCTGGAAAAGTGTGAGCACCCCTGTAATAGAGCATTAAAAGGTAAAGATTTCCCCTTAACATTAAGTCTAGTTGAATCTGATTCTGGGGGGTGGTGCTCACCTCCATTTTTAAGCTGAAGAGCCAGTGTTGTCCATAGGTGCCTCCAAGGTCATGCGGCTGACATGATTGCATGGAGCACCGTTATTTTTCCCGCCGAAGCGGTACCTAATGATCTACTCATATTTGCATGTTTTCAAACTGTTTGGTTGGCAGAAGCTGTGGTTAACAATGAGAGCTCACCCCATCCCGTAGATTTGAACTGCTGACCTTCTGGCCAGCAAGTTCTGCAGCTTAGTGATCTAACCTGCTGCACCACTGCAGAGCATTATCCCACATTTTTAAAAAGTTTGCATTTTGGGCCAGTGTAAATAGCTGGGCCACTTCCTATTTGAGAAGTGATCACAGCTGTTACATGACTATCCTGCTTTCCCTGGGATCAGAATATGGCACTTTCTTTGTCCCCATCATTCTGGCTTTTGTCAACTGGATTTGAAAATGGTAGTGTTGTTGCTTGGCACCTGGAGTGATACTAACCAGAGTGGCAAGGCGATCTGAGAAAGGGGGCGGGGGGGGAGGGGGGGGGGGGAGAGGAGATTGTTTCCCCTTGCCATTTTTCATGCTGCTTTATTACCATAGACAATGAGTGGTGACCAGTGCCATTTTTGTACCACAAAGACCAGAAAGATGGGAGCAAGGCAAAGGTGATAACCCGGTGGCACTGAAATGGTTTTAGCATCACTGGGCCATGTGACCAGTTGCTGGACTAGCCTGGTGGACCATGGTGACACTGATCCGGGGTATGCTACTCTGGAACAGCATTGCAATTTGGGACTTGTTTAGATGGATACTTAGACTGTTTCTGCACTGCCATATAAAGCAGTTTGAATCTGGATTATATGGTCAGTGTAGGCCCGTATGATGTAGTACAATGCATTATATGGGTCTACACTGCAGTGTAGATCCAGCCTAGGTTGCCTTCCCCTTTTTCATTTGATCTTTGTGGGAGGATTCTGTACCCTTTCACAGAGGCATGGATTCCAGGAGACCTTGTTACTTGACTCAGCTTTACATGACTGCAAACAAGGTTATCAAGCGGCAATGCTGCATCTGAACACAGGGTGTCACTTTGAGGCCACAGTTTGAGTACAAAGGTGGACCCATCCATCAGATCTAATCAGTTGTAACAACAAAACTCCTGCAGCACATAACAGAATTTCCCCCTGGAAAAACCAGGCAGTGAGAGTTTGCTTTAGAGTTTGATTCGGAGTTATCCTCATTTAAAACCCTTTTGTTCTGTCGTTGTTCAGATACTAGGTCCTAGGAGGTAGTTTATTTCTGAGCCAGGGCGAGAACAGGACTGGGGGATAGCCAAGGATACTACTGTATGTTCCTTGTAAAGGGAAAAAATATTTTAGTGTTTCTGAATTCATTTTGTTCTACCTGTAGATTTCATTTTATTCAGCATGACTACTTTTTTAAAAAAATACTTATTATCAAATACCACCTGGAAATGATAGAAGACCAAATTATTGTATAATACACGCAGAATGTGACATACTATGGGAATTTTTAGCAGGGATTGGTTAAATGCCATTGTTTTCAAGTAATTAAACGAACCCAAGTAATTAAAAACCAGGCAGTGAGAGTTTGCTTTAGAGTTTGATTCGGAGTTATCCTCATTTAAAACCCTTTTGTTCTGTCGTTGTTCAGATACTCCTAGGAGGTTTTTTCTGTTACTACTGTATGTTCCTTGTAAAGGGAAAAAATATTTTAGTGTTTCTGAATTCATTTTGTTCTACCTGTAGATTTCATTTTATTCAGCATGACTACTTTTTTAAAAAAATACTTATTATCAAATACCACCTGGAAATGATAGAAGACCAAATTATTGTATAATACACGCAGAATGTGACATACTATGGGAATTTTTAGCAGGGATTGGTTAAATGCCATTGTTTTCAAGTAATTAAACGAACCCAGATTTAAAATGTCCAAAATCAATTACCAAATACCAGAAGCCAATTATAAATGTATCAATTGTCATGTATGAAATACTGCATATGCTAAACAGGTTTCAAATACCATTGTCTCAGTTTTCAAAAATAGTATCAAATAGAAATGATGTTGGATGTCAAACATTGACACAGATTATAGACTTGAGTTTTCTGTGATTTCCAATCAGAGTTAGAAGAAAAGATGTTTCAGGAGGATTAATAAAAGTAGACGTTGTTCTAGATGTGGAAGACACGTTCGTGGTATTGCCTGATCAGCTTATCAAGTTGATTGCTGTTGATTTATTCAAGTTGTGGTAGATCTGGGAAGTACTTGACATTATGAACCATGTGCAGTCTCCAAGACATCTTGTCCCAAGCGCACTCCACATAAGCAAACAGCTTTTGTCTCTCCTGCTCACTTAAGAGCTCTTGTTTTGAAAGAAAGGGGGCCAGAACCTCTTATGTCACACTGGAGTTTGCACAAGAGGAGACTAAAACCATGATTCTTTCCCATTTGCCGAATGCAAAAGAAACATCAGATATATTACATAGCAACTCCCTTAGAGCTTGCCTGCATTATAATTTGCCCTTTCTCAGTTTCACTATTAAATAGTTCTCTCTCAGGCCCCATCTACAATCCCACACAATGCAGTTTGAAGCTACATTATGTGGTCAGTGTAGAGTCATATAATGTACATAGTTTTGAAACTGTGCATTATGTTGATTACATAAATCAGGATTATATTTTTGCAATGTTTTTACCGAACCTTAGGATTCTGCAGAACACAGTTTAAGAACCACTGCTCTAATTTACATAATCTTACTAGAACTTGTTTCAACTAGTTCTAAGTAATCAGTTACTTGTAGTTAGTTTCCACCACCAATAATGAAGCCTAACCATGCTGCATTATTATTGCAGCACTACTTCAACCCTTCTCTGATGTTATTTTTATTGTTACGTGGTCTCTACAAGTGGTGGACAAAGGGTATTTTATGATTCAGGTGCCTTATATTATTACTTTATATACTGCTGATGTTGTGGATGGTGAGGTCGGCGGGATGAGAAAGTGTTTTGTGCCAAAGTCTAGGGCCATCTATCACTCAGAATAACTGTAATGTAATCAACTGCTTTTGACAAACATGAGAATAAAGTATAACTAACATAACAGTAGGAGCGGGAAAGTAAAAGAGATACTTCAATACCATGGCAACTCATAGTTCAGTGTGGTTGCTGGTTTAGAATATTCATCCTGCAGAAGTTTTTTTTTGGATGTGTGGAAGCGTGTGGACTTGAGGAAACTTGGATGGCCATAAAAAGACCCTTGGTTGCCACATATGACTGACATATTCCACTTTTTTCCATTTTAGCTATTTCAGTGGCTTGGAACAATGTTTGCAACACAAAATAACGTTCTCTTCCTTCCTTGAAGATACTCCAAAAATTGCTAATGTTTGTGTGTATCTTTGTTGTTATCCCCAGAATGTACTGCTCCCTCAGTTGAGATCAAGAAAGGGTCTGGCTCGAACATACATAAGCTGAGTTTAGTCCTCATTATCCAACAGGGGAGAGGAAAATCAACTTCAGAAATTGTGGTGACAAAGGAAAAGGAAGGAACTACAACTGTGCTCCTTTCAAACATGGCAGAAATGCAGCCTCGATAGTGGAAAGGGAGGATGGAAGCTGCAGCTCAAAAGCATGTTGTCCTGTATAGACCACACATTTGCTGCCTATGAGTTCTTAGGCAATTATCAGAGTAGAGTGATTGGGCTGACTGTTTACTATCTTAAGTAATGATGTTGGTGATGGGAATACAAAATGCAATAATTTGCAATGTTGTTTTTAAAATGTGATAATGGACTGAGTGAGACACTACATCAAAAGGAGTATAGTGTCTAGAAGAGCAAGATAAGTAATAGTGACCCTCTATTCTGGTTTAGTCAGACCACACCTGGAATACTGTGTCCAATTCTGGGCACCACAAATCAAGAGGGATATTGACAAACTGGAACATGTCCAGAGGAGGGCAACTAAAATGATCAAAGCTCGAAACCATTCTCAAAGAGGAGTGGCTGAAAGAGCTGGGTATATTCAACATTTATTTATTTATTTAATTATTTATTTACAGTATATATATTCTGCCCTTCTCACCCTTTAGGGGACTCAGGGCAGATTCCAATGCAGAAGAGAAGGTTGAGAGGAGACATGATAGTCATGCTTAAATATGTGAAAGGCTGTCATATAAGAGGGAGGAATAGGTTCAAATTACAGAAAGAAAATTCCACATTAGGAAGAGCTTCCTGACTGAGCTGTTCAACATTGGGACTCCCTGCCTTGGAGTGACGTGGAGGCTCTTTTTTTTGGAGGCCTTTAAACAGAGGCCGAATGGCCATCTGGCAAGGGGTGCTTTGATTGTGCTTTTATTGCAAGGCAAAGGTTGGATTAGATGGCCCATGTGGCCTATTCCAGCTCTATGATTCTACACACCTACTTGGTGGTGGCAGCAAGTCCTGTGGATAGCAGTGATGGTGACACTGTTTTCATTTGCTCCCCTTTCCCCATCTTCTAACTTCCCAAAGTAGTAGCCCTTCCCTCCTGTTCTCTTACATGAAATCCATCATCTGTAAAGCTATAGACTCTCCCCAAACCTCGACTTGCTCCAGGCAATCCTCACACTCTTCACCTTCCTTTGCCCTCCAGCCTTTGGCCCTTGTAGAGCTGGTGACACAACAGCAAGAAAATGGAAACCCCCAACCCAAACTCTCATTGATGATTCCAGCAGTTGGCCTCGGGAGTCATGGGGGGATACTCCTAATTAAACACCAGACAAAGGAGCAAGGAGCTGGGACCCAGAAATCCTGGGCTCTGGCCACTGCTGGTCATGCACGCACAGTGCTTTTTAGCTCCGTGGTTAGGCTATGCCATGCAGACACCTCCGTCCCTCACAATCCCCCCGCACAGCCCTCCTACCTCTCTGGCATGTGGACTTTATGAATGAAACTTTCTGACAGTTATGGGTTTGGCAGGATCCTATTCATTCAGTCAGGGAATGTGTGACCATCAGCCTTCATTAGAGACTTCTTCTAGTCAGCTGAGAGCTCATTAACTTAAAGTGGCCTCTTGTTTTAAACCTCTGAGACAGAGGTTGGGGCACAGAGAAGGGGGAAGCGGGCTGGGGGCTGAGGGTCCATTGTTCCACATGCCACCGCTCCTGTGAGATTAGGTGCCCTTAGAGGCGTGTGAGAGAGGCTAAAACAACTTTAATTAGTTATTTTCAAAGATTTTTCTCTCCCTTCCCCCCTTTTGTGTATATTGGGAGGGGGGGGGGTTCTTTCTGTGGTGGTTTTCTGCATGAAGGGACTTCTTGTTATTATGCTTAAATCCAGGTCTTTAGCCTTTGTCCCCCTTCCAACAATAGGAGAAGTTAGTCAAAAGCTTCTTCCTAAATTCCTGGATCGAGCTGCTGAAAAGGAAGGCCACGAAGATGAGGAATCCTTCAGTAGTGATGCCTTTTCAAGGGTTATTGGGGGTGGAGTAGGGTGCCAAAATATTTTTTATCTCTATTAAAAGCTGTAGATAGTTTGGAGGCCAGTGTAAATATTGTCTGATAACAGAACCTCATGAAGTTGAGAAATTGCACCCAAACAGGGAAGTGGATTATGGAGTCTTTGAGCCCATGGCTCAGTACCACAACCTGTTGTTTCCAAAGTCTTGTTTTTTGTTTGTTTGATTTTTTGTACTTACCAGTAATGGCTTATTCAACAGCTGACTTTAGTGCCCTGTTCCCCTAACAATAATTGGACTGGAATACAGGAGTGGGAAACGGGGGTGCAGGTGTGTTAGGATATATTTGTGAGGTCCAGAAAGCCTTATCTTGTCATTTAAAAAAAAAAAAACTCCTTCATTTCTTAAGCAACCTTTCATTTATTAAATTGAATCTCTTACTGGGGTGCATGCAAGATCAGGTACTGAGGTTCACTGGGGCAGGTGGGTTGTAAGAAGGTTAGATCAGTGTTTCCCAACCAGTGTGCCGGGGCACACTAGTGTGCCGTGAGCGATCATCAGGTGTGCCGTGGGAAATTGGAACCTCCCGGCGGGGGGGGGGGAGTCTAGTGTGTTGAAGTATAAAGACCCTAAGAAACTTACCTCGATAAAGGCACAAAATTACAAACACCCCCCCTTCCCCACCCGTTGTCTACTTGGTCTTTCCCTCTCCATGCATTGGGAAGGCCTGCCTCCCTTTCCCCAAGTAGAGACCTCCTTTTACTCCTGGGGGTTCTGTTTGGGAAGTTTGGCCCAGTTCTATCATTGGTGGGGTTCAGAATGCTCTTTGATTGTAGGGGAACTATAAATCCCAGCAACTACAACTCCCAAATGTCAAAGTCTATTTCCCCTGAACTCCATCTGCGCTCATATTTGGGCATATTGAGTATTCATTCCAAGTTTGGTCCTGATCCAACATTGTTTGAGTCCACAGTACTCTCTGGATATAGGTGAACTACAACTCCAAAACTCAAGTCAATGCCCACCAAACTCTTATAGCATTTTCTCTTGGTTATGGGAGTTCTGTGTGGGAAGTTTGTGTCTTTCTGCCATTCCTGCCAGGATATCTATGTTATGTTCATCGAAACAGGCCCAGGTTTCACACTGAGTGTATAAATACATTTTAAAAACATATTAACTATATGTGTTACTGTGTTAGAGTGTCATTTTGTGTCATTTTGGTTGGTGGTGTGCCCCAGTATTTTGCAAATGTAAAAAGTGTGCCGCAGCTCAAAAAAGGTTGGGAAACACTGGGATAGATGACAGCAACTGACTCTCTAGGCCAGTGTTTCCCAACCAGTGTGCCATGGCACACTAGTGTGTCGTGAGCGATCATCAGGTGTGCCGTGGGAAATTGGCACTCTCCCCCCTGCTAGCAGCCCCCTCACAGGTTTCCAAGAAACAAATTGAGCCTGTCTGCTTGGGAATGGTTTTTTAAAAAAACTATTTTACTGGAGTTTTCGAGAGCCCCCCCCGAACTGTTTATAACAGCTTCATGACATCCATAGTTAACTGGAAGCACGTTTCACTCAGGGTAAAATTTCACAAGGGTCTGGAGAACAAGCTCTATGAAGAGCGGCTTGAAGAGCTGGGGATGTTTAGCCTGAAGAAGAGAAGGCTGAGAGAAGACATGATAGCCATGTATAGATATGTGAGAGGAAGTCATATATATGTTGTGTTCATTGAAACAGGCCCAGGTTTCACACTGAGTGTATAAATACATATAAAAACATATTAACTATATGTATTACTGTGTTAGAGTGCAATTTTGTGTCATTTTGGTTGGTGGTGTGCCCCAGGATTTTGTAAATGTAAAAAATGTGCCATGGCTAAAAAAAGGTTGAAAAACACTGCTCTAGGCTACTGAACCTTACTGGAGTGGATGGAGTGTAAAAGAATCCGATTGGGGAGTGGATAAGGCACTGAGGATGGAGTACACTCTGATATAATCCAGTTTCTGAATCCAGATTTTCTGCTTTGAACTAGTTTATATGAATCTATACTGCCATGTAATCCAGATCAAAGTAGATAATATGGATTCAGAAACTGGATTATATGGCAGTGTAGGTGGGGGTCGCACTGGGGCAGGTAGAATGTAAGCAGATCAGATGGTTAGAAAGTAGGATCTGGCATCTGTTAAAAAGAAATGCAAGATTTAAAGCAAATGAATGAATAAATATGTTTAGCTTTGTTGTTATTTATATTTTTTAATTAAATGGGTTGTGGCATTTTAAAAAATTAAAATTACTGAAAATTTGATTTATATTTCTTCCCAAACATTTTATGTCATTTAAAGTTTTGGAACATTCTGTATCTCACGGACTTATGAGTGGGATGGCAACCTGTGATTTAGGAAAAGTTTGAAGTGTTTGTTTCAGCCTCCCATACAGTGGGAGGGGCTAGTCCAAAGGTTCCTCCAGATCAGTGGTTCCCAACCTTTGGTCCTCCTGGTGTTTTGGACTTCAGCTACTGCCATTCTTAACAGCTTGTAAAATGGCTGGGATTTCTGAAGTCCAAAACAACTGGAGGGCCATAGGTTGGGAACCACTGTTCCAGATGCCACAGGACATCAAGGTCTCACAATACATACACAAAGTTCTGTGTAGCCAATGGCAAGTTACTTTAGCAACACATGGAGGCCCCACACCCACTTATCCTTTATCTTCATAAAGGATATTGTGTGTGTGAATGTGTATCGCCACACACACTCAGAAGTTCACTGCTTTTTCAGAAGACTCCACCTTATAAGAACCAGTCCGCTCTATTAAAATGTAAGTTTGAAGCCATTTGGAAAATATATCCACCCACTAAGCAATATTCTGATTTGCTGGCTAGATAACTGTTGGACATTATCATCCCAATTTCATCCCTAACCAAGCTTCATGTTGTATTAAAGTTATATTGAATGAAAACGGAATCTGTCCATCTTTTGAATATGCTTTCAATCAGTTTTACAAAGTGCATTTTGCGGTGTGGTAAGAAAAATCAATTGCAGATTATGTTGTTTTTTGATTGATTTTATTGTGTTGTTGTGTTAATGGGCTTGGCCTCATGTAAGCCGCCCCGAGTCCCCATTGGGGAGATGGTGGCGGGGTACAAATAAATATTATTATTATTATTATTATTGCAGTCACTTGTTTTGGGGAACATGGCATCTATTTCCTTCCTGGCTGTAAACAAAAAAATAATATTCCATTTCCCTGATTGTTCCGATTGCTTCCTTTTGGGAGGAGTCATATCCCTACTTGTGTGGTAAAGTCAATGTGCTTAAAGCGTATTATTCCCACTCTTGAGTGGGTTTCTTTTAAATTATTTTTACTTTAACACCTTGTTTCCATTTTCTTTTTATTTCTACTTCTTCATTCATTGCATTTCCCTGCTCATCGTAAAGCATCCCCTCTCTTGGTTTAAAGTTTCCTTTGATTTTATGAACTTTGAAATATATTATATATCAGTACAAAATATTCTAATAGGGTAGAAATTGATTTTCCAGTGAGAAGAACCGTAGAATCGTAGAACTGGAACAGACCACTGGGACCATCCAGACTAACCAACCACCTATCCAGCAGATATACAATCAAAACACAGATTGACCATTTGGCTTATGCTAAAAACATCCAGAGAAGGAAATTCCACCACACTCCAAAACAGGGCATTTCACTGTTGAACAGCTCTTACCATCAGGAAGTGTGTGTGTGTGTGTGGAATCACTTTTCCTGTAGTTTGAATCTGTTGTTCTGCGTTCTTAGTCTTTGGATCAGAAGAAAACAAGCTTGCTACCTCCTCAATATGATGTTCTTTAAAATATTTAAATGTGATTATGATGTTTCTTCTTAACCGTCTTAACACTCAGCTCATTAAGCCACTTTTCATAGGACATAGTTTCCATTTCGGTCACCCTTCTTTGGACACCTTTCAGCTTGTAAATATCCTCCTTGAATCATGTAGTCCAGAACTGGACACACACTTTTAAAGCCAAGGGCCAGTTCAAGGCCCCTTAGACTGTTGAGGGGCTGGACTATAGTTTGAAAAAAAACATGAACAACTTCCTATGCAAACTGTACATTTCTTATTTGTAGTGCAAAACGACAAGAAAGAACAATACAATATTTGAAATTAAGAACAGTTTTAACCTGTCGCCCCCTTGGGCCCTTGGCACTTGACCTCCCTGGACAAAACACAAGGCAGCTGAGGTACAACAAGCGTTATTGATTATAAGGTAGCGGGGTAAGTAAAGAGTCCTGGAAGCCTTCAATATGCAGCCTCTGGTCAGCAGCAATTACTGGAATCAGCCAGGCTTGAGAATCCGCAACAGCAGGATCTCAAGTGGAGGAAATTCAGGAACAAATGCGGGATGCGATAGATAGTCTCTGAGCCGCCAACCGGCGCAAGAAGGCTGGGCGGCATGAAGTACTGCAGGCAGGTTCAATGCGGAAGTATCACCGCTCCTCCGCAGGGTTCGACGATGAGCAGGAACAAGGCTTGATGCTGGAACGAGGCAGCCGAGGGTGGCTGGCTGGCAGGACCTTGGTGGCTGGTCGTACGGCCCGGTTCACAGAAGCATCATGGCAATGGCGGTCATTGGTACGAGATACTGGTGTGCAGGAGCTCACAGCTTTTATAGGATTTCTCTCTATAGGACCTGATGCGTCGAACATCAAAACGGGTGATGGATGGGCCTCGGGTTGTTTTGAGAACCTCAGTCCTGAAGAATGCGGCGCCTCGTTAGTGCCCGCCACCTGGGCTAGGGAGTTGCGCTTGGTGCTCCAAGTACCCGCTTCTGCTATCAGCCTGGTGGGCCTAGCCTGGCCTTGATATACCTTTGCTATAGCATCTTCCCTGGGAGGCACATGAGAGCAGCAAAGAGGCCCACGGCAGGGCCCGGGAGTTAACCCAGCTGTGCTGGAAAGTTTCTGGGAGCCAGGCGGGCAAAAGGCAGACCCTAGCAAAAATGCCGCCTGAAGCCCTTGGGGTGCGACACTACCCCTCCTCTCACGCCAGCCCCCCCCCCCTGGCCAGTCAGCGGCCCTGGTTTGTGAGGGTAGGTCCGGTGGAACTGTTCCATTAACTCGGGGGCATGTAAGTCTGCCGCCGGAATCCAGCATCTCTCCTCGGCCTCGCACCCCTCCCAGTCCACTAAGTACTGTAGTTGACACCGGAAGATCCGGGAGTCCAAAACCTCAGCCACTTTGTAGTCCTCTTCCCCATCTACTAACAACGGAGGTGGTGCAGGCTTACCCTTTTCCGGTCGGACCTCGTTGGCTAGGCGCAGGAGGGCCCGATGAAACACGGGGTGAATCCTCATTCCTTTGGGAAGCTGGAGCCGGAAGGCGACCGGGGACAGCTTAGCCACAATCTTGTAAGGTCCAATGAACTTGGCGCTGAGCTTACGGCAGGGACGCTGGGAGGACAAGTGGCGGGTTAACAACATCACCCGATCCCCCGCATTCAGCTCTGGCCCCTCCTGGCGATGCCGGTCCGCTGTCCTCTTGTAGTCAGCTTTGGCCTGGTCTAGTTGAGCCTTGATTACTTGTTGCACGGCCGCCAATTCTTGAAGCCGTTGCTCCGCGGCTGAAACAGACCCAGGCTCCACCAGCTCGGGGTAAAACCGGGGGTGGTACCCCATGTTGGCAAAGAACAGGGTCTGCTGGGTGCTGTCATGCACGGAGTTGTTGTAAGCAAACTCGGCCATGGATAGCAAGGAGGCCCAGTTGTCTTGCTGGTAGTTAACATAGCACCGCAAGTACTGTTCCAATGTCCCGTTGATTCGCTCGATCTGCCTGTCCGTCTCTGGGTGGCGGGCCGAGGACATCCGCGCCTCGATTCTGAGCATCCGCTGGGTCTCCTTCCAAAACTGGGACGTGAATTGACTGCCGCGTTCCATCACCAAACTCTTGGGCAATCCATGGAGCTTGAACACATGATGCAAGAACAGGTCCGCAGTTTCTTTAGCGGATGGTAGGCCCGGGCAGGCGATGAAATGAGCCATCTTGGTAAGGCTATCCACAACCACAAGAATCGTAGTGTTCCCCTGGGAGGTTGGCAAGTCGGTGATGAAATCCGCGGACAACATCTCCCAAGGGCCCCCCGGGGTGGGCAGAGGCTGTAACAGTCCCTGGGGTCTGCCCACCACCTGCTTAGCCCGCAAACACACAGGACAGGTGGCTACGTACTTCTCTATCTCCAACCGCATCTTGGGCCATCAAAAGTCTCTGGTTATTAACTGGATAGTCTTGTACAGGCCGAAATGGCCTGCGGCCTGGCTGTCATGGCACATCTTTAAAATTTCCTGCCTCGCAGGGCCCCAGGGAACGTAGACCTGGGCTCGGTGACACAAGAGTTCGTTCTGCACGCTGAACGGGTACTGTACCTCCTTTGCCAGCTGCTCCTTGACCCACGCGTCTTCCTGTTGCCTGGAACGAAGTTGCTCGTCCAGGGGAAGGGCTTTCCGGGGTTGTGGAGCGGGACTGGGCCTCGCCGGGGGCAGGATGGTTGGGGGCGTAGCTTCCACTGTTGCGGCGGCGAAGTTCCCTTGCTGGAGTATCTGACCCTCCCCGGAGTCTTCAACTCCCCGGGTGTACTCCGGTTTTCGGGACAAGGCGTCGGCCTGCTTTGTGTAGGTCGGCGTGACATAGTGTATTCTGACCTGAAACCGTTCGAAGAACAGGGCCCAGTGCTGCTGGCACTGGTTTAACTTTTGCGCAGTCTTCAAGTGCTCCAGGTTCCGATGGTCTGTGTGAACCTGAATCTCATGTTGCGCCCCCTCCAGCCAGTGCCGCCAGAACTGAAATGCCGCTTTAATGGCCAAAAGTTCCTTTTCCCAGATGGTGTAGTTCTTTTCCGCCGGGGCCAGCTGCCTGGAGTAGAAGGCGCACAGCAGCCAATCTTCTCCCTGGGGCTGGAACAAGACCGCCCCGATAGCCACATTGGAAGTGTCAGCTTGAACCCGGAAGGGCTTGGCCGGGTCAGGATGCTGTAGGATTGGCTGGGACACGAACAGCTTCATGAGTTGCTGAAAACCCCCTTCCGCCTCGGCGGACCAGCGGAACGGGGTTTTTCCCCTTAGGCACTGGGTGATGGGCTCGGAGCACTTGGCGAACCCCGGGATGAACTTCCAGTAGTAGTTGGCGAAGCCCATAAACCGCTGTATGTCCTTGCGGCTCGCTGGTGCCTCCCACTGTACCACCGCCTCTACCTTCACCGGGTCCATAGAAATTCCCTGGGCCAAAATGCAATGCCCCCAAAAGTCCACTCTTTCCACCTCAAAGGTGCCCTTTTCCAACTTGGCATACAGGCCATGGTCTTGGAGCCGCTGCAACACGGCTCATACGTGACGTTCATGAGAGTCCATGTCAGGGCTAAAAATCAGCAGATCGTCCAGGTAGCAAAGAAGGAAACGGTCTAGATAGTATCTAAAGATGTCATTCATGAAGTGCTGGAACGTGGACGGAGCGTTACAGAGGACGAAGGTCATCACGAGGGACTCATAGGCTCCGTACTTAGTCTGGAACGCCGTCTTCCATTCGTCTCCGGCTCTAATCCGCACAAGATTGTAAGCCCCCCTCAGGTCCAATTTGGTAAACACCTTGGCTCCCCGTACTTGCTCCAACATCTCGGAAATCAATGGGAGGGGGTACCGGTTGCGGATGGTAATACTTTTGAGGGCCCGGTAGTCATGGCACAGGCGCATCTCGCCGGTTTTCTTCTTCACGAACAGTACAGGGGCGCCGGCCGGCGATTGGCTGGGGCGGATGAATCCCTTTCGTAGATTGGTATCCAAAAACTCCCGGAGAGCCTTCTGCTCCGGTGCTGAGAGGGAATACAGCCTTCCATGGGGGATCGGGGCATCCTTGACCAAGTCGATCGCGCAGTCGTACGGACGGTGGGGCGGGAGTTTATCCGCTTCTTTCTCGCTGAACACCTCCCAAAAGTCCTGATACTTCCAGGGCAACGTGGCCATGGTACTTGCCTCGGTTACGGCACCCAGCTGGCTCCGGAGGCAATGTCTTTGGCAATAGGCAGTGAGGAAACGCTCCTCCCATTGGGCCCAAGAAATCTGGGGGTCGTGTTGAGTGAGCCATCGCACCCCCAGGATCACCGGAAAATGTGGCAAGGTGGAGATGAAGAACGAAATCTCCTCCTGGTGGTTAGCAATAGTCATTTTCATAGGCGGGGTCCACTGGTTTACTGGGCCCGACTTGAGGATCCGTCCGTCGATGGTTTCAATGGGACGGGGTCGACTTAAGTCCTTGATTTCCAGGCCCAGGTGCTTGGCTAGGTCTTTATCGATGAAATCGTTGGTGGCCCCGGAATCCAGCATGGCATGCACACGAACGGGGCCTTTGTCGAGGGACCATAGGGTGATCATAATCAGGAACAGCACTCCTATCTTAGACTCTGAGGGATGGGGGCCGACTGAGCTAGCAAGCCTTTCTAGACACGGTCTTCTCCTTCCCCCTGTGGCGCGGGAACCGTCTCCGGGCCGCTGGGCTTCTCCTCTGCCGCTGCCAGGCACGGGTTCCCCTTGGACTTGGACGGGCATTCCTTGGAGAAGTGGCCAGCGGTCCCGCAGTACCAACACAGGTTTAGGCGCTGCCGGCAGGCTTTCTCGCCGTTGTCCAGCCGCGGGCGGGTTTGCCCCAGCTGCATGGGCTTGTCATCCAGCCGGGCGGTGGGGATGGGGGGCGGTGGATGCGGGAACGGTGGTCCGCGCTTCTCGGGACCCGGCTTCTTCGCGGGCGGTGGGGCTGGGGCCTTCCGGACCCAGATCTGCTGGGCCCTCTGGTGCGCGTCCAACCGCAGTGCCATCGCGATCACTCCTTCCAAGGTGAGCGGGACGTCGGGGGTCCGGGACACTTCCGTCTGGATCTCAGGACTCAGTCCTTCCAAGAACTGGGAGCGCAGGGCATCTGCGTTCCAGGTCACCTGGTTGGCCAACACTCGGAACTCCGCAATGTATTGGCCCATGGGCATGCTGCGCTGATAGTGGCGACGCATCTGCTTCTCAGCCAAATCTCGGTTTATCGGGTGTCCCCAGGTCTCCAAGAGATGATCCAGGAACGACATTCAAAACAAGAGAATAATACCTGATTCCTGGAAGGAATCAAATATTACAGTCATCGAAAAACCAGGCAAAGATCCCCTTAACCCGGCTAATTATAGACCTATAGCCCTGCTCAATGTGGACTACAAAATTTTCACGGCTATCATTACAGACAGACTAAAAATATTCATGAACAAATGGATAAAGAAAGACCAGAATGGTTTTCTACCAGGAAGGCAAATGAACTCAAACATCAGAATGGTCCTTGATTCAATTGAGTACTATGGGAAAAATATAAACAAGGGTGTCGCCTTTGTCTTTGTCGACGCCGAGAAGGCGTTCGACAGGGTCAAATGGGATTTCTAAAAATATTAATCAGAGAGATGGACTTTGGAGTCCAATTTGAAAATGTAATAGAAGCAATTTATTCTGATCAAACATCCAGAATTATAATCAATTCCAAGAAAACTCAACAGATTAGGGTGTCAAAGGGAGTGAGACAGGGCTGCCCCCCTGTCCCCCTTCTATTCATATTAATAATAGAAATACTCCTAAATAATATCCGTTCCGATGAAAACATTAAAGGCCTCCGAATAAAGAACGAAAATATTAAGATCCAAGCCTTTGCTGACGATCTGATGCAGATCTTAGAAAATCCAGTAGATTCAATAAGACCGTGGCTGGAAAAAGTCGAACAATTTGGCTCCCATGCAGGTTTCAAGATTAATAAAGATAAGACACAAATTTTAGTTAAAAACTTAAACCCAAAAGATACCCAAGAACTTCAAAAAATTTCGGAATTTCAAATAACTAATAAAGTTAAATACCTTGGAATTTATTTGACATCTAAAAATTCCCAGCTTTATAAAAATAATTACGAGCCGAAATGGAAGGAGATCTCCACACTTTTAAGGAAATGGAGCAAAACCAACCTATCTTTGCTAGGCAGAATTGCATGCATTAAAATGTCGATCTTGCCCAAATTTAATTTTCTTTTTTCCAATTTACCGATTATACAGAAAACCGATCTCTTTAAGACATGGGACAGAGAGATATCTAAATTTATCTGGGGTGGGAAAAAACCCCGGGTAAAGATAAAAATTATTCAGAAGACAAAGAGAAAGGGGACTTGGTGTCCCGAATTTAAAATTATATTATGCCTCAAATAGTTTAACTTGGATAAAAGAGTGGTGTCAGCTAAAAGACAACAGACTTCTTAATCTAGAGGGCTTTGATCTCAAATTTGGTTTACATGCCTATCTTTTTTATGATAAAATAAAAATCGACGCCAACTTCAAGAATCACTTCATCAAAAGTTCACTTATTAAAAATTGGCAAACATATCAAAAAATTTTCTTTCAAAAATTTCCCCTTTGGGTATCCCCGATAGAAGCCCTCAGAATTAGGCAAATAGACGACACAGTATGGATCACATATAAAGATCTTCTTAAATGGAATGGGCGTGAATATGAACTAAAAACGAACCAACAATTAGATTCAGAAAATATCAAGATAAATTGGTTCCCATACACACAAGTAAGTAGTATTTATAAAAATGATAAAAAAATAGGCTTTGAACAAGACCAAAACGAGATGGGTGCCATACTCATAGATAGAAAGCCAAAGACGGTGAGCAAAATTTATAAAGTACTCCTGGCCCATGAAGATTCCAAAAGCCTAGTAGAGGACTACAAACTTAAATGGTCAAGGAATGTTGGCTTCAAAATTAGCAATGAGGTATGGAACAAGATATGGAGGAATAATGCCAACATCACACATAGTTACAGCTATAAAGAACATTGGGTCAAAATTATCTATAGGTGGCACATGTCCCCAATGAAACTCGCAAAAATTTATAGAAATGCAAAACCTAACTGCTGGAATTGCAAAGATAAAAACAGCACCTTCTTCCATATTTGGTGGCTCTGCCCAAAAGCCAGAAAATATTGGACTATAATACACAAGGAAATCGAAAAGATTCTAGGGAAAAAAATCCCAAAAAATCCCGAGGCCTTTTTACTAGGAATAACTGATCCAAGTTTGAATAAAATAGAATCGAGGAACTTTATTCTACTCATTACAGCAGCTAAAATGACTTTAGCAAAGTATTGGAAAGCAAGTAAGAGCCCATCCAAGGAAGAGTGGATTCTTAAGATCATGGATACTCTCCAAATGGAATACCTTACGATGAGACTAAAAGGAAAAAATATGCACGATGAAAATCTATCTGATACATTTGAGTTAATTAGAAATTACTTTTAAAAAGAATACAAGTATGAATTAGATATATAAACATACTCTCTTGTTAAATTTTCTTTTTACAAATAGATTTAGAAGAAAGAACACTCCACTCCGACTTGATAAACTCTAAGTACTCTCCAGGATTCTGGCAGTAGTACGCATCATGCGCTTCAGAAGAAGAGCACAGTGAAGTGACTATGCTATACTGATGTAATAATACGCTATGTTGAACTTTTTTTGTTTATTATATCGACAAGTTGTGCTCCCATTTTCTGTTTCTTTCCCTTTCTACCCACCCCACAATCCCCACTGCAATCCTATTGTTCCCTCCCCCACCCTTCTTTTCCTTCCCCCTATCACCCTTTTAAACCTCTGTTCTTAAAAGAGGAGTAATCCTCTTACCTTTGTATGTTTTTACCCCTTGTTTTTAATAATTTGAAACTCAATAAAAACCATTTGAAAAAAAAAAGAGAGATGATCCAGGAACCCTTGGGCAGTGTTGACCTGGGGCGTGTTGGCATCGAGCATGGTGGTAGCCCACGACTGCACGGGGCCATCCAGTAGAGTATACACAAAGGCCACTCGTTCCGCTTCGGTGGCGAAATCGGCTGCTCGGGCCACCACGTAAGCTTGACACTGTCCACGAAAGGTGCGAGCAGCTGCTGGCTCACCGTTGAAGCGGACGGGGAGGGCCACCGGGACTCGCCGGTTAGGTTGCCGCTGGGCCTGGATCACCATGGCGAACTGCTGCTGGAGAGTCACGAGCTCGGCCTGCAACCGCTGGAAGTCCGCTGCGGAGGGTCCTCGGGCCATGGCGGGTGCACCTCCGGTCGCTCCCGGCGGTGTCTGCATCTGGGTCTTGGTTTGACCAGGGAATAAGGGATCTCGTACCAAACTGTCGCCCCCTTGGGCCCTTGGCACTTGACCTCCCTGGACAAAACACAAGGCAGCTGAAGTACAACAAGCTTTATTGATTATAAGGTAGCTGGGTAAGTAAAGAGTCCTGGAAGCCTTCAATATGCAGCCTCCGGTTAGCAGCAATTACTGGAATCAGCCAGGCTTGAGAATCCGCAACAGCAGGATCTCAAGCGGAGAAAATTCAGGAACAAATGCGGGATGCGATAGATAGTCTCTGAGCCCCCAACCGGCGCAAGAAGGCTGGGCGGCTTGAAGTACTGCAGGCAGGTTCAATGCGGAAGTATCACCGCTCCTCCGCAGGGTTCGACGATGAGCAGGAACAAGGCTTGATGCTGGAACGAGGCAGCCGAGGGTGGCTGGCTGGCAGGACCTTGGTGGCTGGCCGTACAGCCCGGTTCACAGAAGCATCATGGCAATAGCGGTCATTGGTACGAGATACTGGTGTGCAGGAGCTCACAGCTTTTATAGGATTTCTCTCTATAGGACCTGGTGCGTCGAACATCAAAACGGGTGATGGATGGGCCTCGGGTTGTTTTGAGAGCCTCAGTCCTGAAGAATGCGGCGCCTCGTTAGTGCGCGCCACCTGGGCTAGGGAGTTGCGCTTGGTGCTCCGAGTACCCGCTTCTGCTATCAGCCTGGTGGGCCTAGCCTGGCCTTGACATACCTTTGCTATAGCATCTTCCCTGGGAGGCACATGAAAGCAGCAAAGAGGCCCACGGCAGGGCCCGGGAGTTAACCCAGCTGTGCTGGAAAGTTTCTGGGAGCCAGGCGGGCAAAAGGCAGACCCTAGCAAAAATGCCGCCTGAAGCCCTTGGGGTGCGACATAACCTACATAAACTTATGAGTATTTCAATTGAAAGTGCGGGACTTCTTCTGGTTAATGAGATAGTCAAGCTAATTAGGATTGTTGTTGTGTGCCTTCAAGTTGTTTCAGACTTAGGGTGACCCTAAGTCTAATGTTTAGGGTAGGGGCTGGGTAAATGTCCTTGAAGGGCTACATCTAGCATGGGGACCCCTGATTGAGACACTGTATTACTATTGATGCAGTGTTGAACAATTGTTCCCAAACTGTGGTCTGTGGACCACCAGTGGTCTGCAAGGGCAAAAATATGGTCCACGGCCTTACCATTACTACACCATTGCCTCGAAACCACATGGCAAGGAGAGCGACTGGTCTCGTGAAACCCTTATAGTGCCAATGCAATGGGGATGTCAGGAGGGGAGAGGGTGACTACCCACAAAAGGTTACTACTACCACCGCATCAGCTCTAGATTATTAAATATGGTTTCGTGTGGGCAAGCAGATGGCGACTACTGTATGGCATCTGTTCTGTATCAGAAACTAGAGCTGATGTGGTCTATCCAATGTAATTTTCTGAATCAGCACCCCAAATAACCAAACTGAATCTAAAGCTGACCAAAAACTGATTCATAGCCCTTTTGTTACTCATGTTGGAGAGTGGTCCCCAGGGCTGTAACCAGGATTTTGATGGGGGGGGGGGGGGCTGGGTGAGATAGGGTCTACCCTAGCAAACCTTTTGTATTGTTATCCCAATACCCCCATGCATATGGGATATATTGAGCATGGTGATCAGATCATGATATGAATACACATAACAGTTTAAATAATGTACCAATAAGGCCTTCTCGTGGACCACCCTGAGAATTTCGGGGGGGGGAGGGGAGGCTTCAGCCCCCAAGTCTCCCCCCTGGGTGCATGCCTGGTGGTCCCTGGTCAAGTGGTCCCTGGTCAAAAAAAGGTTTGGAACCACAGGTGTAGAATGACATTGGCTTTTATAATTACTGCACAACACTGTTGACTCATATTCTGCATGTGGTCTAACATGGCTTTGGATGAGGGTGAACAAACTGAAACTGAATCCAGACAAGAAAGAGGTCCTCCTGGTCAGCCATAAGGCCGCAAAAGGAGTCTAACTTATAAGAGCACTACAGTACTATCGGTAATCAAAACAAAATAGTTCTTTTCAAACCAGTATGATTGCAACTATTATGTTATATTCAGAGTTTGAATGTTTCGCTCCCAATATTCAATAGGAAAACACATATAATTCACATATAACAAAATGTATAATTATTCTTCAACTTTGAGTAAACAGACAATAAAATTCCTTTGAGCATGATCCACCCAAGTGGATGGTACCTCTCCAGGAGTCCTGTTTGCGGTAGCCATGGCTCCGAACGTTGTAGTTGCTAGCGTGCATATAGCGGTTTATACCGCCGTAAAATCCGATTTAGCAGAGGGTGGATAAATGTCTGCCACAGAATATGGCTTGGCGGGAATGGCAGTGATCCTGGATTCATGGCAGTGATCCCGGTGGTGACCAGGGAAGATTTTGCAGAATTAAAACTTGTGCACCAGATAAGCCCATACTTTGGGAAGTCAGACTTGGCCATGGTAGTCCATGCGCTAGTTAAATCCCGAATAGACTACTGCAATGCACTCTACGTGGGGCTCCCTTTGAAGACTGTTTGGAAGCTCCAAATGGTCCATCGGGCAGCAGCCAGATAGCTCACTGGAATTAGGTACAGGGAGCACACAACCCCTCTGTTATGTCAGCTCCACGGGCTGCCAGTCTGCTACTGAGCACAATCTAAAGTGGTGGCTTTAGCCTATAAAGCCCTAAATGGTTCAGGCCCAGCTTACCTATCCCAATGTATGAGGCTTGGAGGCTAAGATCATCCGGGGAGGCCCTGCTCTCGGACTCACCTCCTTCGCAGGTGTGACTGATGGGGATGAGAGACAGGGCCTTCTCAGTGATGGCCCCTTGTCTACGGAATGCACACCCCAACAAATTAGATCAGTGCCCTCCCTCTTGGCCTTCAGGGGAAAAATGCAAAAACATGGCTGTGGAACCAAGCATTTGGGCAGTAAGCAGGACTATTACAGCCTGGACCTTGCTTCTGGATCATGTGATTTTAATGTTTATATTAATATGTTTAATCCCAAGTTTTAATGTTTAAATGTAGTTATGTTTTATGATTTAATTGATAGTTTTATATTACTGTTGTTTTATGTTAGGTTTTCATGTTTTGTAAGGCATTGAATTTTGCTGTGAATATGTTGGAAATTGCTTTGAGTCCCCCCCAGGGGTGAGAAAAGTGGTAAATAAATGAAATAAGTAAGTAAATAAATAAGGCTCTTAGATCCCTTTCACATGCACTGTTTTCAAGCCAGGTGTTACCCATCCTATGTCTGTGTATTTTATTTATTTTTCTGCGTAAGTGTAGTACCTTCCATTTCTCCCTGTTGAAATTCATTTTGCTAGATTTGACCCAATCTCTCTAATCTGTTGAAGTCATTTTGGATTTTGATCCTACCCCTCCTAATTTGGCATCATCTGCAAAATTGATAAGTATCCTCTCTTTTTTCACCATCCAAGTCATTAATAAAGATGTTGAATAGCACTTGGCATAGGACAAAAGCCCGTGGCACTGCAATAGTCACTTCTCTCCGGGATGAAGTTTGCAAACTGAAAGCCTCATGACTGAAGAATTGATAAGGCTAAAGATGAAACGGAGCTTCATTGGCAAGAGAGGAGCCAGGAAATGCCACTATAAATTAGCCCTCAGCTTCACTGCTTTCTTCTTCATTATCCAAACCCCCTCAGGAGAAGAATGGAGGAGGTTATGACCCTCTTCTAGCACATGTGTACTGCTAGCCCGTGTATTTGTCTCAACAGTGGCAAATTAAAGGGGTGCAGAGTCCACTGCTGCATTGTATTCAGGGGCTTGTATTCTGTGACCCCTGTGCCATGCTCCCCACTTCTACCTCAACCTCACACAAAGAGGCAGAAGCAAAGGCACCATTCACCTGGCTTGCTTATCTCACATCCTTGCAATTCTTTCCCTTGGCATTCAAACAATAATTAAAATGCTTCTTCAGTGAATTCTCTGTGTGGTAATGGAAAGGCCTTTATAATCCACCACCTTAATTTCACAGGATATTAAGTACTTGGGTACAAATACCAAAAATAAAATGCTTCAGTTGCACCACAGTTTTAAAATAGCTTTTGTGTGTGCTGAAATAACTGCTTTTCTTGGTAAAATGTAAACAGGCAAGGGCTCCAACTTTTCCTGATCATGCTAGGTTTTTTTGCTGAGAAAAGCAGCAACTTAAATGCATATATGTTACTTGCAACCCATACAAAGCACTAGCATTTACCCAGTACTCCCAGTGAGGAGCTTCTAAAATTGTGTGGAATAAACATAACATTTGTATATAGCCATACTAACCTGTCATGGCATGAAGCGAAAAAGGGAGGGGAGTGTGCGTGCGCGAAAGAGAAGGAATGTAACAGCATCTGTAAGACTGATTTGTTTTAATATTAGCCTTTTTGCATTAATCCATTTCTACAGATGCACTAATGGAGTTAAAGTCAAACTACACATTCAAATTACCACTGTAAAATAGGGAAATCGGACACAAAAGATTGGGTAAATTAATGGTGATTTTATTTACTTTACTTATTAATTTAGTTCAAGGAATACTTACTAAGATTTCAAGGTAAAGGTAAAGGTTTGCCCCTGACATTAAGTATGGTCGTGTCTGACTTTGGGGGTTGGTGCTCATCTCCATTTCTAAGCCAAAGAGCCTGCATTGTCCATAGACACCTTTAAGATCATGTGGCCGGTATGACTGCATGGAGCGCTGTTACCTTCCCGTTGAAGCGGTACCGATTGATTTACTCACATTTGCATGTTTTCAAACTGCTAGGTTGGCAGAAGCTGGGGCTGACAGTGATGTGTTCCATTTGATGGCTTTAATTATTGCTGTATGTAGTGATTTTAATGTAATCTGTGACCTTTATATGTCAACAAGCATTGTGGTGCAGCTCAGTGGTGTAATCCACTGCATCATCGGGGCAAGGGGAGGGTCTAAAATGAGCACCAGGTATCAGCCCGGCCCATCCTTGGGCGAAACACCTGACCTCATGGGCAATCCAACTATCTTGGTTACTCACCTGGCTGGTCAGTTACTGGAAGGCCATCCCAAGGGCACTCCTTCCCAAACTTAAGAACCTTACAAGAGAGGAATGATACTTAGTAAGGGAAGAGAAATGCCATAATGCTGTATCCCTAGCATTAATATACTCTTGCAGAGCCCAAACCTGACATATGTTCCTATCCACATAGTGATTCAATGTGACAACCCTCTCTTAGCTTTTTGGTCTGTTCATCAATGCTGCCTTCTGCAAAGATAGCTCCCGATTTCCAAAACTTGCTTTGGCAGAAGCATCACCCCATGAGCTTGCAACCAGGTCACTAATATGGAGAGCTTCCAAAAAAGCAGCCCGAAATAAGACTGCATCATATTGGGAAGAACATTGTCTGCTCCATGAGCCTGCCTGGTCTTTCCAAATGTTTGGAGTTAGCAGGGTTTGCAGATTCTTCATTTGCCCCCTTGACCATCCTTTAAGGACTTTCCTTACTCTGAAATCCAATGTAGGGTCTGGGTGCTCCTGTGTCTTTGCAGCAAATGCCACTGCTGATGGCAGTTTATCGAGGTAGGGAGCAACCCTTGTCATGCATGTATACACAGAATTGAAGAGCATGGCTGATAAATATGGGCCATTTACCAGCCATGCTCTTCAATTCTGCGTATACATGTCCCTGGGATGTCCTAAAGTTCTCATGTTCTCCCTGGCTTTTTGGTAATCTGGTGGCTAGGGATGTGTCAATGGCCCAATTAAGCCCATCCCTCAAGCTTTCAGAGGTCTGGCAGCATCGAGAGTAAGAATGCATCTGCTTTGGGGACAAGATCGCTTAAGCAATCATCGGTTGACATGTGAAAAATCATCACCAATCCTGTTGTCAACCCTGGCCAAATGTAAAGAGGTGAACAAAATGTTATGCTGGAGGCATTGCGATACAAAGGACCTCACCAAGTTCATCAGATGTGCTGATGTCATTGAGTTAATGACTGCCATATTGTTGCACCAGAAATGGGTGGCAGGATTTGCAAACTCTCCTGTTTGTATCTGGATATCTGCTATAATAGTTATAATTTTGGGAAGGTGAACTCAGATACCAAGCCTGCTCAAAACCACATATATATTCAGCATACCAGTATCCTCTAAACCAGGCCTGCATGACATATGGTCTGTGGGCCATATGTGGCCTGCAAAGGTCTTCGTTGTGATCCATGGAAGGCAGGCAGGGGAAGGGTAATCTAGCAAAGGCAAAGCCCTGGCCCTTTGTCAGCCTTACATTGTTCCCAAGGCTGACAAAGAGTTAAGATGGCAGTGAAGAGGAAGCCTAGACCCTTTGCCAGCCTCATGCCATTGCCCAGTTACCTTCACCGGTCAGCTCTCCCTATGAAATATGCATAAAAGACAATTGAATTGAAATCGGTTTATTGCTCAGTGTCAGCCAATATGCTGACAGAAGTCAAGTTTGGGTATGCATTATCTAATGTTAATTATTTAAAATTCTCATTTTTAATTTTATGTTTGTTAAGTGGTACAAGCTTGAATGCATTTTCAGGTTTTATTACTGCTATATTTAATGAGTTATCAAAACAATTGCCAAAGTCATTTGATTTCATAATAAATAAAAATCTTATGTAATAAGTCTAATTATTTCATATTAATTGAATGATTCTTTTTTTTAAAAAAATGGTTTATTTACATAATAAAGGTTTCACCTGTTTTAATGTTGGCCCCTTGTGCAGGCCTGCTCTAAAGTATAGATGAGTGGCCAAAATACTAAAGCAGCTGATGTTCTCTCTCTCTCTCTCTCTCTCTCTCTCTCTCTCTCTCTCTCTCTCTCTCTCTCTCTCTCTGATTGCAAAAGAGGCCATGAGAGGGGGCAACCTCCCTTAAATAGAGTTGGCCTGACCCCTCTTCACATGCTAGTGACAGGGAAAGGCCCCGCATGCTGACCACTCTGGCCTCAATTCATGGAGGTCTTCAAATCTACTCATTGTTATAGTGGTTTTGTTGCATGGTCTCAGGATAGTAATATTAACAGTAACATAGTTGTCCGGGTTGGGTCATAACACTTTGTGACGTTGGTTCGAAACCTTCAAACAGTTATGTAAGATGATACAGATCAGGCTGATTCTGATTCTGAAAGCAATAGTGAGCTGCCCTGTCCTTGAAACATATTAAGAGTTATCTGTAGAGATGTAAAGAGGAATGGACAGCAGACGCAGCACATGAACCTTGGAGAAGGATACAAGTAGTCCTGGCTTCATCCTTTTTTACCCTGTTAGGGGGAGAACTGTTGTCACTAAGGACCTCATCACATGGAGGTCCCAAACATGGGCGACAGCAGAGGGTCTCATTGGGCATTGTGGCAAATCTATGGGGCAGCAGGGGAAACCATTACCCTGCACCCTACATGTTCCACATCGCTGCTTTCCCCATCACACAGTAGAAAGGGTCACCACCCCACGCTGGCCCCGTTCTAACTAATGTTCTCTGGGCTTCGTCCTAGGATGAAATGAGGATGGAGTCACACCAGAAGTAGACCTATGTCATATGATGAGCTCCCGCAGACTCTGTCCTTGCAGCATCCTGGCAGCATCCTAGGATGCTGCAAAAAGTAAATGTGATGAGGTGCTAAGAGAAACCTGCCTACAACTGTGTGTCCAGTGACTGTTCTGCACCATGTGGTGCATTAGGGTTCTTCCAGGAGAAGCATTGCATGTATTTAGACATAATAGCTTGAGCCCACCGAACCCCCAGTGACATAATGGGTTAAACCGCTGAGCTGCTGAACTTACTAACCAAAAGGTCGCAGGTTCAAATCTGGGAGTGGGGTGAGCTCCCACTGTTAGCCCTAGCTTCTGCCAACTTAGCAGTTTGAAAACATGCAAATGTGAATAGATCAATAGGTACCACTCTGGCAGGAAGGTAACAGTGCTCCATGCAGTCATGCCAGCCATATGACCTTGGAGGTGTCTACGGACAACACTGGTTCTTCAACTTAGAAATGGAGATGAGCACCAACCCGCAGAGTAGGACACGACTAGACTTCATGTCACGGGAAAACTTTTACCTTTACCTAGCTAGGGCCCTACTATCCTCTAAAAGAGAATCATCTTCATATGGAAGCACAACAAATGCCTTGAGTTTCCTGCGTGAGAAACTCCTTCCAAAGATTGCTTTCACAAACTAAGTTTAGCTGATTGTTTTTCCTCCTTAACACACACTTTTTTTCAACATAAAGCATCATGTTGAAGGAGAACAAGATGCAATTTTGAAGGAACAAAATGGTTGGTGTAGAATCTTCTGAAATCATTATTTTGTACAAAGTTTATTGTTCATATCACTCAATCTCAAAGTTTTAAAATATTAGTTTCTTTGTACTACAACTTATAGATTTGCTCTACCATCTTGGCCAAATATGTAGTGAGGAGTAATAGGTTTTAAGAATAATCTCAAAGGTGTAGAGGGAAAGGGTATTGATATAAACGCAGACCGAAGAGTTATAAACAGGTATACAATAGTTGGATGAGTCGAGGCAAGTTTCACAGACTTGAAAGCATCCCTTTCACAAATACAAAATTCAAAGTTTGAATACATAGGGTTTCTACTTGATACCAATAGTATCTCAGGAGTAATGCAGTTCCACAGGGAAGTTACCTGTGATGAGAAGTTACCTGTGATGAGAAGTTAAGAAAAGACCATCCCCATGACCAGGGCCGTAGCCAGGATTTTGTTTCGGAGGGGGCTGAGTTTGGTTCGGGGGGGGGGGCTGAGACTGGGTGGAAGAGGGTCTACCCTAGCAAATCTTTTGTATTGTTATCCCAATAACCCCATTAATGTGGGATATAATGAGTATGGTGATCAGATCATGATATGAATAAACATAACAGTTTAAATAATGTACCAGTAAGGCCTTATCGCGACCACCCTGAGAATTTCGGGGGGCTGAAGCCCCTTAGCCCCCTGGCTACATGCCTGCCCATGACATAGGCCCAGTATATTTGCAACCATCAATGCAGAGCCAGCAAATCCTGCCAAACTAATCTCACATCTTTCTATGATCAAGTCACTAGCTTGGTAGATGGTGGGAATGGATTTCACTTAAACATTTAAGTCTGCCATTATATTCTGATTAGTAAATTGATTAAATGTGGAATAAGTAGAACATTATCAGATGGATCTGTAATGAGTTCAAAAATGATGCCGTCAGCGGCTGCACTTTTTCCTGTTTTTATTCCCAATGGTAGTCCACTCTTTCACTTTGAAGACTGCCACTACACGGACCTGAAAGAAAGATTTCAAAATGATAGGGGTTCAAAAGGCCAAAAGTGTATAAAACCAAAACTTCATTAAGTTTTAAACTTTAAACTTAAAACGGTAGCTTATTTATATATATTCCATTTGTAACACCACACTCTCAGAGTAAATCAGACCCTTACTAATCACTCAACTCAAACTCCTTTCTTTCTCTGGACATCATAAAAAGAAGCTGGACAGCTACCTCCTGTGAATGCTCCACCTGGAATCCCTTCATTGTATGGGAATTGATGGTAAAAGCAGTGGTTCTTAACTATGGACCCCTTAAAATATATTTTGTTTCTGTGGACCACCAAGACTTAACCCAAGATTTAAAACCTTAAAGTGCATCACATAGTGATTTACAGTTGCTCCCCAAGTTTCTTCAAATTTGAAAAGAAAGGGAAAACCTGGGTTGTTGTAGGTTTCTTGGGCTGTATGGCCATGTTCTAGAACAGTGGTTCCCACAGTGGGCGGTACCACCCCCTGGTGGGCGGTGGGATGATCTAGGGGGGTGCTGGAAGGCCCAGGAGAATTTGGGGGGTGCTGAACCCCTGTAAGGGGCTGGTGGGGGTGGTGGCATGAGCCAGGTGGCAGGCTACCATCCATCTCTGTGTGTCTCTCTCTCTAGTTCCCTCCTCCTGCTCCCTCCTCCTCCTCTCGCCAAGCAAGGGATAATAATAATACCTTTGGGTTTCCCTTCCAACTGGTTGAGTCCTATAACAATAATAATAATGTCCTTCAATATATTTAGTGGAACGTGGATTCAGTGAGGTAACCAATTTATTAACAAAAAAAGAAACTGATTGCAAAATAGTCAATCGCGATGATTTGAGATTACTGCTGATGAAAATTGAGCCGAGGATTACTAGATTGGTAGCAGCATACCAGGTTCAATCTTCTCATTAAGATGATTTTGAATGTTTTAACTTTTTTTGTATTACCTTTCTATTCTAAGTTCAATAAATAGTTTCATAATTTCAAACTTCAATGTTTCTAATTTACAACTTTATTTATTATATTTTACGAAAAAGGTAGAAATAGTAATACATATATCTTTCGGTTTAATAGCTATTAAAATTAAAAAAAATTTCTAGGGGGGCGGTGAGTAAATTTTTTTCTGGAAAGGGGGCAGCAGGCCAAAAAAGTTTGGGAACCACTGTTCTAGAAGTATTCTCTCCTGATGTTTCGCCTGTATCTATGGCCGGCATCCTCAGAGGTTGTGTCGGCAAGATCTTCTGTAGCTGGCAGTTTAGCCTGCTGTGCTAGTTGTGGTCATCATGCTATGTATTTGATTCCAGATATTTTTCACCAACTCTAGAGTATACACAACATGTGGCAAAAAAACTCCCAACACAACCCTTGTTGCTCACATTTCCAGTCATCCAGTTTCTCTTTTCCTCATTCTCGGGTTGCTCCAACTCCTTTGTACTATTCTGAATCCACTATTTCACCATCTGTATAATATTTGCTTTAAGTCTTTATTTGAATGTAATCTCTTCTGACTTTTTCCATCTGAATTGAATTTTATTTTGATTCAGCATGTACGTTAGAATAGTTTACTCTTTTCTCTTGTTCTAAATTTTGGGAAATCAACATCTCCTTATCTTCTGCCTTCATTGTGCTTCAAAAATGTATCTGACTTGTTTTCAGATAAAACACACAACCTCATGGTTTGTTTGTTTTTTTGACTTGACAGTTGAGAAGGAATTTTGTCCAAAAAATCAACTTCCATATCAAGTTCCTCATTTTGTTTCTTCAGGGCATTTCAGAATCATAGAATCCTAGAGTTGGAAGAGGCCTTGTGGGCCATCCAGTCCAACCTCCTGTCAAGAAGCAGGAAAACTGCATTCAAAGCACCCTGACAGATGGCCATCCAGCCTCTGTTTAAAAGCCTCCAAAGAAGCAACCTCCACCACACTCTGGGGCAGAGAGTTCCACTGCTGAACAGCTCTCACAGTTAGGAAGTTCTTCCTAGTGTTCAGGTGGAAGCCATTGCTCAGCGTCCTAGTCTCCAGGGCAGCAGAAAACAAGCTTGCTCCCTTGCTAAAGCTTCTATCATTCTTGCCCAGATGTTTCCATTTGACTATTTTGGACCAGCACTCAAATGTTTTCATGTTCTCTTGGTTCCATTTGAGACATCATTTGTCTCATAGATTTAAGCCATTACTCACCCATTACTTTTTATACATACCTGCAGCTTTCGATGGTAATTCTAAATATCTTCTTCTTTTAGATGCATTGATTGTAGATCTTAAGCCAAAGCCCATTATATCCACATACAATCAGCAATGCAAATACATTAACTGCAGTAACTTCTTTTGGCCACCAGCTATCACTCTCTACTTCATTTTCTTTTTCACACTCCATTGAAAATGTTCCATTATAGCCAGTCTCAGCTGACCTTGCTCTTATCTCAAAAGGTAAACAACTTTATTTCCTCCTCTTTTTTCTCTTATTTATGATTCTTATTATTCTTCACTTTATTAACTAGCAGAGTCTATACATTTTCTCCTGTAAGGGCTTTTTCTTTTTAAGAAAAAAACCCCCCTCTCAGTGGTTTGCTTTATGCTCTTTAAAAAGGTTGATTTCAGAAGCGATAAAATCTCTTAAAGAATTAGGTTCCAAGCCAGTTTACTCACAGCTTCTTGTTCATGTAGAGAAGTAACTTTACCAAGAGCATAGGTTTCATCATGTAGGAAAGCTTCTCTTATGTTATCTCAAAAGTTTTGTCTCTTTTCTACGTGAAATCTATCATCACTGATGTGTTGATGTACTCAATAGGAAGGGACAATTGGACCACAGTACGCAATCCCCAGGGCCTCCTTTTGTTCATGGGCATTTTTTCCCCAATCCCAAATTAGTAGGACTAGCGATTGCCATATGGTGCATCTCCTCTGCTACAGCAGATTTGCAGTTGACAGCTTAGCGATCCACCATTCTTCCCAGAAATCCTGTGAAATTCATAAGATTGCCATAGATTGATAGGTGACTTAAGGAAATGTATACTATGTAACACGTAAAGCATGAGTCCCCAAACTAAGGCCCGAGGGCTGCATATGGCCCTCCAAGCTAATTTACCCACCCCCACCCTAAATTTAGACTTACAGCCTCATCACACTAGATAATGAATCCCCTTTAAATCCAGTTTCTGCCTCCTGAAGAATTCTGGAGTTTGTAGTTTAGAGAGGAGCCTTTAACAGCCTCACTAAACTACAAACCCCAGAATTATGCAGGAGGCAGAAACCGGATTTAAAGTGGATTCATTCTCTAGTGTGATGAAGTACTTATGGTTGTGGGGGGTCGGGAGCAGGTGAGGGTTCTGCCCTTTCTGCTAGAGATCCCTGTGTACAACTAGTGGGCCACTGTGTGACACAGAATGCTGGACTAGATGGGCTGAGGCCCGATTCAGCATGGCTCTTCTTATGTTCTTATAGTCACCCTAAGACTGAAATGACTTGAAGACACACAACAACAACAATCCTAATTAACTTGACTCACACATCAGCCAAAAACAAGCCCACATTTCTCATTGAAATACTGGTAAGTTTATGTTGGTTAAAATTGTTCTTTATTTTAAGTATTGCATTGTTCTTTTATGGTTTTTTTGCACTACAAATAAGATATATGCAGTGTGCATAGGAATTCATGCTTTTTTCAAATTATAATCTTCCCCCCAAATAGTTTGAGGGTACGTGGACCGGCTCTCCATTAAAAAAGTGTGAGGACCCCTGAGTGAAAGGAATGGATACTACGCGGCATAATGCTTCAGGCCACCACCAACCTACCCATTTTGATCCTTCAGTTTCAAAAACTTGTGCTGGATGTTAATAAAGAAAAGAAAAAGAATCTATAAAGGATGGAAGAAAAAAAAATAAAGATGGAAGTGGAGATGGAGAGGGCAACTGTGAATTTTCCCAAGCCACATTATTATTATTTATTAATTTGAAACATTTATATTCCGCCCTCCTGACCCCGAAGGGGACTCAGAGCACAACATACAAATGGCAAACATTCCATGCTTGGACAGAAAATAACTATACAGTATATATATACACACACAAACATTAAAATTAGTCATATCTACTTTAATATCAGCTGTTTAAAACCATCTCAAGACACCATGCTGGGTCCGGTCAGCAGAGTAGGTGCCCTATTATTGCCTCATTGCACTGTCCCAAAGGCTTGGTCCCACAGCCTGGTCTTTACCATTTTTCTGAAGGACAGGAGGGAGAGGGCTATGGAAGGAGTTCCATAGCTTGCGGGGGGGGGGGGGGATAACTGAGAAGGCCCTCTCTCATGGCCCCTTATGGAATAAAAGAATCTCAGGAACATTGACAGGGAGAGATAAGAGTTGTATGTCAGTTTGCCAGCCTTTAGATAGGTGATTAGTCTTGATATATTTTTGTACAAAATTGGAAGACTTCACCGAAGGCTCTTTGACAGCTGGCTTTGCCATGGGACCCATTGCAGAACTCTTTCTCTTCGCTCTTAATAGAACACAATGTTATCTAGTGCAGAGGTCTGTGGAACTCCTTGCCTAGGCATACCACTTCATCACATGGGTCTTTGCAAGTGTCATAGGATGCTATGATCAATGGAGCCCCATGCCGCTCATCACACAATGCACACTCCCTTTAGGTGGGGCTCCGTAGATCAACTCTGGCGCAAGCATCCTACAACACCCTGCCGAGAACACATGAAGCTTCCCAAGTTCGATAGAAAGCAACAGGGCTAGTGCGGGGGGAAGACATGCGGCGATGCTTCCCCATGTGCGATGGGAAGCATTGATATGGGAGATGCTAAGCGCAGGGTAGGGTTGCCATTTTTTGATATAAGAAATAAGGGACATTTACGGGATTTTTCACAAAAATAAGGGACACTTCATTAAAAACTTGAAACTCAAACATTAGGTAGAAATAGTTTTATTAACAGACTGAGATAATGATTGAAACTCACAAAAGAAACTGACTTATACCCTCTTAACAGTACATGGTATGTTTCTGCATGTTTTGTCATGCAGAAAAAACATCATTAGAACTACCTAATTTTCTCCATCTGTATTTAGTACTTGACTTTGCTGACTTTAAAAGTGCACTGTCTAAACATTAAAATAAAATAAATTGTATAAGACAGTACATCTTCATGATTATTATGTCAATAGTTAATGGTATAGTAGAGTATGGGATACACAGCATTGTATAGTATTGGGATGCACAGCTAGGCCTATTTTAAGAGTAACTCTCAAGCAAGCAGAAACTATCTTTATCCAACATGATCCAACATTCCCTTTGGGTAACGGTTAATTGGTCTACTGTACTTTGAAAAAGTCCTGTATCGCCTCTTCCTTCCAACGGGGATGCAGGCTGCCCTGCAAGTTGGAATCCCCAGGCATTGCCGTGGAAACCACAGCGCGCACCTTCCTCTGGTCAACCCCGCTCAGTCCTGTCCTGCTAGTCAAAAATAAGGGACAGGGCCTGAAAATAAGGGACACAAATTTTAGGGCCAAAATAAGGGACGTCCCTTAGAATAAGGGACATATGGGAACCCTAGCGCAGGGTGATGGGATTGCCCCACTGCCCCATGGATGTGCTACAGAGGCTGGCAAATCCCTTTGCTGCTCTGCATCAATGTGATGAGTTCCTTGGTCTGGTTCTTTCCCTGCTCTCTTTCAAACAGCAGGTAAGGACTTTTCTAATCACATAGCCCTTTACCAGTTGACCTCCTTTGCTGTGGAAGGGGTTTTTTTTAACCTGGAAGGAGACAGTATTTCTCTTTTACTGGCTTGTATTTTATATTATGTTTTAAATTTTTATGACTTCATTCATTTTGCTCATTTCCACATACCTTATCACCAGCCATTTTGAGTCTCCTTTGTGAGAGTAACAGGGAAGGATATAAAATTTCAAATAACTAAATCCCACCCCTTGATAAAGCCAGCAGTTTGCAAGAAGTTGAAGAAAAGAGGACAAAAATATGCACAATAGAAGTTAATTTTAAAACCTCGTGAAAAGGCGCAGTTTGGGGACAGCAAGTCAGGAGTTTCATCTATTTATCACAGCTCAGCTTTCTGACAAATATGCGGCCAAGGCATCAAAAATATTAAAATTCAAATAAAATTCAGATAAAACAATTTCAAATATAGAACAACAGGAGGGACGCGTTTCACCATATTAATAAGAAAGAAACAACAAGAGGATGGCAAAGGCAAGCTTCATCTGAAGAAATCCTGCCAAGGAACCCTGTGATAGGTTCACCTTAAGGATCATCATTAGTTGGAAATGACTTGAAAAGACATAACCACCAACTAGTTCAGCTTAAGCACCAAAAGACAGGAGAACAGCAGAAAAGAGACTGCCTAGACCCTAGGAGCCACCAGGAAAGCCCCACTAAATGGAGAGTACTTTGGATCTCTGGGGGTGCCTCCATGACAATGACAATGACAACACGGCACAGGTAAATGCCACCCCAGTTGTGGAGTATAGGGAAAGCAAGATGGCCATACTTCAAAATCAGAACGGTCCCCAAGCTGTTCATAATACCATAGAGTGCAGAGAAGCGTTGTAGAATTCCCCAGCTTTCTCTAATAAAATACACAACCACATTAAGCAGTTGTGCCCCATATTGGGGTTGAGATGGCTCTGTGAGTTTAAATGACATGTGGAAGTTGTTTTCTTTTTAACCTGAAGGGAGACTGTATTCTGGAGTATAGTCTCCATGTAGACCTGCCCTTAATGCCAGAGTAGGCTTTTAAGGGAGAGAATGGTACTCTGATTCCAAGTCATTTTTGGCTCATTAGGTCATAAGCTATAGTTTGAGTTGTACTTGGGAGCAGTTTGATAACCACAAAGGCTGTTGTAGTGGTGACTGCTTTGACCAGCAGTTTACGTTCTGCACTAGGCGAAATTTCTCAACATCTTTCAAAGGCAGCCCCACATATGGTCCAAAAGGGATGTAACTCAGGTAGGTATACTTCTGGGTCAGATGAAGCATCTTCAGGGATGGGTGTCATTAGTGTGCTTTCCCAGCTTTGTAAGGATGAATCCAGGAATACATCTGGCTGAGCTTACTTGTGCGGAACGGGGATCATGTGGTTAATTAATAATATTTGATTGTTTTAATCTGTTTTGTAGTATTTTGTAGTGTTGTTGTTCTGTCTCCTGTGTATGTGGCATCAAATTGTTGCCTTTTTGTTAGCCGCCCTGAGTCCCCCTTCGGGGGTAGAGAAGGCCTGGTGAGAAATAAATGAAATAATAAATAACAATACATTGAAATTGCGAAGCTAAGTTTTTAAGTGGAGTGTGACCCCACCTAACATAAGTTGAATTTTATTCTGTGATCTATCTTTCATCAATGACTTTTGTATACTTGGGAAGCAACAATTTCTTCCAACTTTTTCAGTCTATCACTAGCATCAGGCTATAGTTTAGAACAAAATTGTCTCCCTTCAATTTAGATAGAAAAGGTAGAGATTGATTATCTCCATAACTGTATTTTAGAGACCTTTCTGCTTTGGTAAGAAAACAGGAAGAAATATGGCCACAATGATGCATAGCACATTTTTTCCCCTGTTCTAATTTGGCCGTGCTCAATATTCCCTGAGTTCAGGCGTTATAGTTCCTCCAATCCCTTTTACTCCTGGATGCCTTATTGTGTCATTTCCTTTCCCCACTCCTTCAAACTTTAGCCCCTTCTGTTTTGCTCATTCTGCTTCAGTGTTTCTTTCCTGTCTCCTGCTTTCCCAGTCCTGCTTTTTATAGCGCAAGGCCAGTGTTTTAGTAGATCCAGGGATCAGAGGGTTAAACACTAGATGTCTGATTATTAGGGACACTGATGCCATCTGACCCCTTCGCTAGGACTCCCTGCTTTTCATGAGCTTAGCTGCAATACTTTTGGTAGCTACAAGGTGGGTGGGCAAGGATAGGTTTTCCCAGCAGCGATATATTATTGTGTGTGATTCCTGTTGCAAAGTGTAAGCAGGCACACGCATTGCAATGCAACAGAGCTGTCAACATTTTTTTCCATTCTGCTTGAGGGCATGGCGATGGAGACTGTTATGTTGAGTGCCTGTACTTCATAATTTACCTGATTTGGCAAATCCTGGTTGCAAATAAGAGAAGATCAGAAGTCTCACATCACATTCTGAAAAGAAGGGGGGAAAGCTGCAAATGAAAAAGGGCAGGCAAGAGAGGAGCAAGGTTTAAAACAAACACACAGCAAAGGATTCCCCCACAGGCAGTAAGAAGCCACACCTTGAAAACTGCTAGGCCATTAAATGCTAATCAAGGTGGCCAACTGAAATGTTCACACCTACCTCCAACAGACAAGAGTTCTTTCTCCCACTCTGCACAGGTATATAAACCCCATCTTCCTAGTTTCCAACAGACCTCACAACATCTGAGGATGCCTGCCATAGATGCAGGTGAAATGTCAGGAGAGAATGCTTTTGGAGCACGGCCATACTGCCCAGAAAACACACAACAACCCAGTGATTCTGGCCATGAAAGCCTTCGACAATACATTAAATACACAGCAAATTAAGAAAGAGTCTGGTGACAACAGAATTGTATCCTGTCCAAGACTCTGTCTTTTTTTTTAGATGTCTGAAATAACAAGGGACTTCTATATAACATGGCTATACAGGAAGTCTGTTTATAAAAATTACAAAGTGAGAAATAGATGAGAATGCAGGAGGCGTATTGTATTATACAAATGAATGCATGGGTTTTTGGCTTCCCTTCCAAATTTCACCACTCACTCGTAAGCAACAATATCTTGGTTGCCTCATCACTTTGGCGGATTGCTTGTCCCTCTCACATGCAACTATACCATTATTTATTTCGGAGGGGCTGCTTCCTTGAGGTCTCTGGAACAATCCTGAGCAAAGGGAGCAGCCAAGCCATGTTGGTCGGGCTCCTCAGCAAGAAACCCCTTTTTTTCGGTGAGTAATTGAATGAAAGAGGCAGTCGGAGCTGGTGGTGGGAGCTGACTTCCAGCCCAACATCATTAGGAGAACTGCAGACAATGGAAATGACAGCGGGATTCAAGTGTCCAATTTCTCTCTTGAACTCTCTGAACAGGAGGCTCCAGTCAGGGAAGTCCCTGCTCCCCCTGCCTGTCCCTCACTTCCCTTCCCTGACAGTTTCTTTATTAATTAACAGAGTTGGCCAGAGGACGGAAACAGAGGACAATAATCAACACAGATGGGGCCACAGACCTATTTTTAATAATGTGCACTGCATCCATCCTAATTGGCAAAGAAACACTGACCTGATTGGAATGGCCAGGCGGGAGCCTCTTGGGCCTTTTCTTCCTTTCTCTTCTCCTCCACCCCCACCTTCTCCCCGTACTTTTATTTCTGTTTGGTGCAAAACTGACTTGGGGGGAGCGGGGTGGGGGTCGTGGATAAGAAAGAGGAAAGCCAGCTTTGAGGAATGAACATCAGAGCGGAAGGATGGCAGACCAAGCCAAAGAGCTTGAGCCGAGGAAGCTGGGAATGGTGGACAATGCTGGAGTGGGTGGGTGCAGGAGGCATCATCGCCTCATTCGGTGGCAGGATCACAAAAGGACAGCCGGAAGAAGAGCCCAGTTACTGTCCAGAAGGATGTGTCTACTGCCAGGCAGGACGCATGGGAGAGAGAAGAAGGGGGTGGGGAGGTCATGTGTATGTGTTTGTGTGCATGGAGCAGGGCATCTAATCTCAAGAACAAAGCTGCATGCTGAGCAATTATTATCACCCATGCCACAGTTGTGGCACTTGGCAGTCTTCAGAGGAAGTCAGGTACTGGGGTGTTTTATATGGAACAAAGAAGTTGCTAACAGAATTTCGACAACACCCAAAAAATGGAGGGGGGAGGAAAGAAGAACAGGGCCCAGAATCAATGCCAAATGGATAGCTGTAGGAGGTCGAATGGGAGTAGGAACAGTGCAATGGCCACTGTGTCTGAGCCTTGGAGCCATCTAGCCTGTCCCTGTATGGTCCTGAAAGATGATGAAGCACTAAATGGACTGTGGTTAAAGATGGCTTGTTACAGCTAGATACAATGCCTTAAATTTTTGTTGTGTGTCTTCGAGTAAATTCTAATTTATGGTGACTTCAAGGAGTTTTTGTTTGTTTGTTTGTGCAAGTTTTGTTCTGAGGGTGTTTGCATTTGCCTTCCTCTAAGGCTGGAAGTGGCCAGGGAAACCCTTCCACTGCAGCTCCTAATAACCTCCTTAAGGTAGACATGTAGCCACGGGGAGGGTGTGTGTGTGACGGGCTTTAGCCCCCTCCCAAATTCTCAGGGTGGTCCGCGAGAAGGCCTTACTGGTACATTATTTAAACTGTTATGTTTATTCATATCATGATCTGATCACCATGCTCAATATATCCCATATGCATGGGGTGTTGGCATAATGATGCAAAAGGTTTGCTAGGGTAGACCCTCTCTCACTCAGAGTCAGCCCCCCCCCCAATCAAAATTCTGGCTACGGGCCTGCTTTAAGGTATTATGCTTTCAGAGTAATCCATTTTTATTGCCTTCAGAGGGGTCCAATCAGGGCTGGTTTCAGACATGGTGAATCTCTAGGGCAGTGGTTCTCAACCTTCCTAGTGCCACAACCCCTTAATACAGTTCCTCATGCTATGGTGACGCTCAACCACGAACTTATTTTTGTTGTTACTTCATAACTGTAATTTTGCTACTGTTATGAATCATAATGTAAATATCTGATATCTGATGTATTATTCACTGGACCAAATTTGGCACAAATACCTGATACGCCTTAATTTGAATACTGGTGGGGTTGGCGGGAGGGGATTGATTTTGTCATTTAGGACTTGTAGTTGCTGGAATTTACAGGTAACCTACAATCAAAGAGCATTCTGAATTCCACTAACGATAGAATTGAACCAAACTTGGCACATAGGACTCCCACAAGCAACAGAAAATACTGGAAGAGTTTGGTGGGCATTGACCTTGAATTTTGGAGTTGTAGTTCACCTACATCCAGAGAGCACTGTGGACTCAAACAATGACGGATCTGGGCCAAACTTGGCACGGATACTCCATATGCCCAAATATGAACACAGATGGAGTTTGGGGGAAACATAACTTGACATTTGGGAGTTGTAGTTGCTGGGATTTATAGTTCACCTACAATCAAAGAGCATTATGTACCCTTCCAACGATAGAATTGGGCCAAACTTCCTACACAGAACCCCTATGACCATCGGAAAATACTGTGTTTTCTGATGGTCTTTAGCGACTCCTTTAATACCCTCTCGCAACCCCCCAGAGGTCCCATCTCCCAGTTTGAGAAATGTTGCTCTAGGGGAAACCATATTGAAGTTTGCCTATGGCATTACTAAAAACAAAACAAAACACACTTATGACATGGAAGTATATTATTTAAGTCTAAAAAGAAATGTAATAGGGTTTTTTTGAAATTAAAAAATCCAGAGCTCCTCATTTTCTGAAGTAATGTTAAACTGTAGTTGACTTTGCTTGTACCTAAACCCAAGTGTCTGGGCCCTGGGCCCAACAAATCTTGCACTACTGGCAGTACCTGGATTTTCCCTGTTTCTGCTCCACATGACAAGAAGAAGCCTCCTCTCTGACAACGCCCTCCATTGTTTCTGCTTCTGTGTCAGTTGTTTTCCAGGTCAGCTAGCTTCCACTGAAGCTAGAGAACTGGCTACCAAGGGCACTCGGTGAGGCTGGATTGTCCCAGGAACTAGGCAGAAGAGAGGAAAGCAATATGCATTCCTATACTGGGCTTCCAAAGCTCACCTCTGTGTACTCCACCTTCTTCCAACACACACAAATCTTCTGCCCAACAAAACAGAACACTGCCTGCCAAGGCAACATTTGTGTAGCTGTTTTACCATCGTTTTTTTTTTTTAATGGAATTGAAGGATAAAACCTCTCATCATGTGGGAGATCACTGTCATTTTATTTTACAAATATCAGATGTCTGGTTGGGCGATTTACATTGGTGTCACAGTGCTAATAGAAGAGGCTTGCCCCGACTTTGGGATGTCCTTAAATACTCCATCTGCTATAAGCAACAGAGGGCCAAAGCTAAGGCTGTAAAAGCCTAACTGTCAAATGTCAAAACCAGACATATTTTTTAAACTCTTCAATGTTCTTTTCACATTCAAATGTTCTGAAATTTTGTAGAGGAATTATTCTACACAGGAAAGCATATAGGTTTATTTTAGTATAAAACGTCTTGGTTCCTGTGCAGAAAAATGTGAAGTTTGTTTCCAAAGGTACCAAATTTTTTTTAAAAGTTGCAAAATTAGTTTTAAGTGGCAGCACATTGTTGACTAGGAGTAGAATGTTATGTACAGATTTATTTATTTATTTATTTCCACCATTTCTACCCCGCATCTTCTCAACCCCCGAGGGGGGACTCAGAGCGGCCTCACAACGGCAACAATTCGATGCCCAAAACACAGTAAACATATAATAGTAAACCACAAACAGTCAAGAATTAAAATACATTAAATACAATTAACATTAAAATACATTAAAATAGAATTAGCATTAAAATACATCAAATACATTCACATAGGTTAAAAACAGTATTCTGTCCATAAAAGAAGCCCTAGGTCATGTCCACCAGTTTGCCATTTCAATCCAATCTAAAGTGCTGTATCGTGCTAATGTGCAAACGCCTGGTCCCATAAAAACTATCCAAATCACTTTAGTACAGGACTTGAAAAATTGCATCTTATAGCAAAAGAAAGCACATTCTCAGCATGCTTTAAAAAAATATCTAAAATTTGTTCAGATGGATGTGGTACCTTTTGGAAACAAGCTCCAGAAATGGCAGTGCCCGGGTTATTAGAAGAAGGCATTGTTTGTTTGGTGTTGTTAGGTAATATCACTTAAGTTTAGTCCAGATCCGTCATTGGCAGGGTTCAGTGCTCTCTGAATAAGGGAGAACTACAACTTTTAGATTCCCAGGGCAATCATCCCCAAACCCCAACTGTATGCATAGTTGTCCATGTTGGGTCTGTGTGCCAAGTTTGGTCCAGATCTGAAGTCGGCTGGGTTCAGGGATCTCTGGATGCAGGAGAACTACAACTCCCAAAATCAAGGTCAATTCCCAGAAACCCCTGCAGTATGTTCAGTTGGTCATGGGGCTTCTCTGTGCCAAGTTGGACCCCAGTCCATTGTCGAACTATAAATCCCAGTACCTACAACTCCTATAAATCATGGAGAATTCTGACCAAACTTCTCTAGTATTCAATTCCTCTGTTTGCTGTGTGCCATAGGGAAAAAATTAGAAAAGAAGTCATGCAAATTCCATACCAATGGAGAAAGTAAGGAACACTGGGATATCTGTGGTGGAGTAAACACAGAAAATCTAGGATGGATTTGTTCCCACATGAAAGCATTCATTTGGGTGGTGGGCAGTATGGTGTTTGTTGAGGACATTGGCAGGGCTCTTGGACATGTTTATGGCGCTCACTATAACATGCAATGTCATTGGAAGGAGGGCCATTGGTGTTTCCTGCTTAGTGGGGGCTATCGCTGTTTATGGAAATAGGAGCATTTCTGTGTAAGTGGGTATCCCAGCCACATACACTCATGCACATTTTCACTTTTATTATGTGTATAGATTGTATAACACACTTGAAATATGGTGAAAATCTGCTTAGCCACTAAAACACACCGAGAAAATTAATGTTGTTTATATAGATTCATCAAGTAAAGTCAGCCCAATGATTACTAGATGAACAAATAAACAAATAGATCACATATAGGTATAAAAACCTTCTCTTCACAGCAGCCACACACACAGCCACATATGTGTATTGCATGTACTTTGAACATGTTTAATTCATACACGACACAGAATATCCCTTGTGGTTCACTGTCCATTGATCTGAATTGGGTCATATTTTACCGCAGCTTCTGTATCAATGGGAGGCAAGTAAAGAAGAGGATAATTGAGGAAATTGGAGGAAAGACTGTCAGACAAGCTCGTGTCCCCCTCAGTCTCCTGAAACTTGCCAGAACTTCATGTAAATCAGGGGTGGCACTAGCTAATTTCCTGGGTTGTTCATGATGAAAATACCACATTTCATGGCTTGTTGCCTATTCATAGAAAACTCCTATTAAAACTTGGCAGATTATTTATACAATTTAAACAAACGGTGATAAAATTATGCAATATTCTGTTGCCAATAAAGAGGCATTCAGCATAATGTCTAGCTGGTGTTTGTGGTAATAAGAAGAAAATGGGGCTCTGGGAATTCTGCCTTTTTATTTATTGGTGTGCCAAAAAGGGGCACCTAGGAGGGCTTTCAAGCGATGCAGAAAAGATGCAACTGAAACAGTACCACAATAAAATGGAAGAGGATATCAAAACACAAAAGGGAGTCTACAAAA